>PVJI01021191.1:0-27505 GCA_004026765.1 Micronycteris hirsuta
CATCGTCTTAGGTTCTGGATCCAGGCCGCTGGGAACATGGAAATGAGATGCCAGACAGCCCTTTCCGGTGGTCCAGCCTGGGTGAGTAGAACAAAAGTAGACATCACATTTTCTCTCTTAAGAACGTCTAGCGAGTGCGTCCATTGGAAACTTGGCCTTCAGGTTCACTATTTGAGGGTTTTTCACATCGGCCATTTGCCAATTTAGGGAGTTGAATCCTGGGTTTCTGGGGGAACTTCCTGGGATATAAGAAAAAAGAAATTCATCTTGGTCATTACCATTTATATTATTTTGACTTTGTGCTTCTTGAATTAGATCATTTGCTCTTCTTTCTTAAATGTCCTAGTGAAGAAAGTCTAATTCTATATTCCCAGCTTACAATAAGGAGCATGAAGCACAGAAAATACTGTATTCAATTAGCAAGTAGCATTGCAAGTTATAATCTTCCCTTGCAGGTTACGAAGACCCTGACCCCTGCAGCGTGTCCTGTCCCGTCACTGAGCGCCCTGCTTCCCTTCCTAAATGTCAGGGCTGTAGCGCGTCTTAGCGGTCCAGCAGACGTTTACAGTAGGAAATGGAGGAACAGCGATGTGTTCGATTAAATAGGAAAAGTCAGGGTGATTCTCAGAATTAAAAAGAGAATTTTCCAGTTTTTCAGGGTCAGGTGTAGCTGGACATCTCTCCTCCCCTTTCTTTTTACCTCTCATTCTTACATCTCTCTGTTTTTACTCAGATTTTAGTCTCAGAGACAGTTTTCTACTGAAAGGGACCCGGGCAGTTTAGGGAGTAGTAACAGCAAAGACTGCTAGCTGTCCACGGCAACCTGCTGTCTCCCTTCTTAGCATGTTTACAGCCAGGGGCCGTGACCAGACTGTTTTCCAGTCTCCTCTGAGTTAGCTGTTGCCATGGGACTCATTCTCACTACAGGGTGTGGGGAGACACGATGCACACCTCTTCGAGTCGTGAAGCAGGCATGCCTTCGCCACACCGTGTCCCCTCTGCCAGATGGATGACAATGACAATGAAGCGAGGCCTAGAGAACGGTAGAGCCCAAGGTGGAAGGATGCTGGGTCCTCATCTGTGCGTGGAGGAGAGTGACCCTAACCAGAAGTAACTGCCTTGCACCAATGTGTGAGTAGAAATAAACCTCTATTGTGTTCCAGCTATTCCATGGTTTTGTCTATTTATTATCACAGTCTAGCCTACTCTGTGTAATATAGCGGTTAATTCCCTTTCCTGGGACAAGAAAAGGTCAGGGAGGGTGTGGAACGTTTTTTTTTTTTTTATTTACAAAACTAAATTTGAATATTTTTAAAAACGTTGTCAGTGTTGGTATGGAAATGACAAAGAGGACAACTTGCAAATAAAAAATATATAATAAAATAGAATACTAGTATCGTATCCTCTGTTAAATATATGGCTATACCTAAAGCATAGCTATGCAATTGTTTCTATTTGTGTAAAGAGGAAAGAGATATTGTTGAGTACACCTTGTAAAAGTAGGAACTGTATCAAGGACAGATAGCATTGCTGGTCACACCTGATAATCAAGTAGAAAGGGGATTGAACAAGTAGACAGAGCCAGTGGCCACCCGCCATAACCGAATAGAAAGCAGGTTCAACTTTGTATTCCAAGAAGGTAAGTTAACCAAGTGTCCTCAGGAGAAAAGATAAGCATGCAGACATTACCTCTCATATTAAGGAGATAAAACCTTTTGATGGATTCTATTAAATTGTAATAAAATATTAATGAAGCGTATAAGTGTTTTTGTAATGCTAACACAAATCAGAGCTATGCATTGCATGGATAGAACAGTAGATTTTGTAACACTGGCCAAACAAGATTTAAATAACCTATCA
Source organism: Micronycteris hirsuta (assembly GCA_004026765.1). Lineage (NCBI taxonomy): Eukaryota > Metazoa > Chordata > Mammalia > Chiroptera > Phyllostomidae > Micronycteris > Micronycteris hirsuta. The sequence continues at coordinate 1,861 of PVJI01021191.1, forward strand.
TCTCGTGGGAAAAGACAAGGAGAGACACAAGTTAAAAACAACGGAACCTGGGAAAGTGTGGACCTAAAAATTCTCATGGATGTCACAAGTTAAATTTAACTAGAAAAAAGAGGCAGGATGGTGTGTGGGGAAAGGTAAATATCCAAAGCACCTGGAGGAGAGGAAAACAAGATGTGAGAGCGTTACAAATTTCTATTGGAGATGCTCAGTCACAGTGTGCAGTGTTTCTGGGAAGAAACTAACTGTGAGGTGAGGCAGTGCTTTTCACTAGGGTAAAAGGAAAGATAGACAGAATCTAGGATTTTTTTTTTTAAAGAGTTTCTCTTTTTTTTTTTTAAATATTTTATTTTCAGAGAGAGGAGAAGGGAGGGAGAAAGAGCAATGTAAGGTTGCCTCTCACATGGCCCTCATTGGGGACCTGGCCCGCAACCCAGGCATGTGCCCTGACTGGGAATCAAACCGGGACCCTCCAGTTCCCAGCCTGCGCTCAATCCACTGAGCTACACCAGCCAGGCCTGAATCTAGGATTTTTATTAGTAGTATTTCTCCCTCTCCCCTCCCTTCTATTTTCAGAGCTCATTTCTTTTTCATGTTTTCCATAATACTTCTTGATTTCTTTTTTGTTATGTTAATATTTTGTGTTATGAAGGCTTTATAGTACATGGTGTACATTCAAGGAAATGTGTACAGTGGTCCCTTGTCTAGCGACTGAGCAGAAGACACTTCTGGTAACTCTACTCCTAGGAGAACACTCAGACTCCTGACTGTGGCTTACAAATACCCTTCCATCTGGGCCTTGTTTAGCATTTTCAGCACCTGCTTTCACACATGCTCAAATTTTAGCTTGTTAGAGAAGCACCAGGGGAGTTGTGAATGCTTAGATTCCCAGGCCTCTTCCTCAGAGATTGGGATTCATTACATCTAGGGTGCGGCCCAGGAATTTGCATTTTAATACGTGGTCTCAGGTGATTCTAAAGCAGGCCACTGCAGACCACTTTCTGGGAGGAGCTCCATAGAAAATGAAGCACTGAAGCCTAAGTTATTTCCCCTGCATGTGTTCTTATGAACTGAGCGTGTGCCTCTCAGGTGTTCCCCTAACAGTGGTGGGTGAGTACCTTTATGATAGCCCTTACTTTAGCGTGTGATAACTGCATGATGACTCTTCCATTCCATTGCTAGACTATAAGCCATTTGAGTGCTGGACGCAGGTCTCTCATGTTTATCATTGCGCCCATTTCCTACTGTAGTGGCCAGAACCAAAGAAGTGCCCAAAGAATGCTCAATGAAAGAAAGGTACGGGAGAATTGCTTAAGGGAGGGTAAGGGCAAGATATTAGAAAGGTCGTGCAGGGAATCGGTAGGATTGGCCCAGCTGGCGGCAGGGTGTTATTCCTCGAAGTTTAAAGGGCATACTTAAAGTGAATCGAACATCTTGTATGGATCAACAATGTATTGTTGTTTGATGTCTTTAAACTCACCTGAATCCCAGCTGGATCCTCCTATTCAATTTCCACTCCAGTCAAAGCCATCACAAAAAATAGCAAAGACAACAAGAAATGATAATATAAATTTTATGTTCAATGAAGCTAAGAGCCTAGTGTGACATAACTATATAATATCTGAAAACCCGTTAGAGAACACATGCAAGAACTCTGCAGAGTAAACTATGGCCGCCAAGGGGAACATGCAAACCCTCTGGTCTTGAAGATCCTTGGAAAGCTGAACAGTTAGGTGGAAATAGTAATGTGAACTAAAAACAGGGGTATCCGTTAGGAATCTGTCAAAGAAGAGTTAGAACAATACTTCCCACCTCATAGCTGGGTGTCAATCTTTCCTCCAAACCAAAGAAAGAGGAAAGATTTATTCATGAGTGAAATTCAACCAAAATGGATGCGCTTTATCAGGCACAGAGAAGGGGAAAGACTGTAAACTGAAAAGAGAACTCGTACTAAATGGCAAAAACCCCATCATTCTTCACCCCATCTAGCTGCTAGAGTGCCTGAAGCCAACCTTGTACCATCAGGCAAGAAGATATTGGCTCTGTCTCTGGAAAAACTAAAGGACTCCAGAACAAAAAAAGCTATGGATTTGACATTTAGGGCAATCACTGAATACCCAACCGCTCTGCAGCAAAGCTATGCCAATGCACAGGAAATTTCAAGTCCATGTTTTTAGCGCTTCACAATTAAAGGAGTGGCAAGGATGCCAAGCCAATTCAGTGGGGGAGAAAGGAAGGTCTTTTTACAACAAACATTGCTGCAACAACTGGATGTTTTTATGGAATGAAAAGAAGCTCAACCACTACTTCATTCCATTCACAAAAATAATTTGAGATGGATTGTAGAACTAAATTTAAAAGAAAAACTTCGAGGAGAATATATTTGCTACCTTTGGGTAGTTAACAGATTTCTCAAAGAGGACACAAAAAGCACAATTTAAAAACTTAAAACTTTTACATGAATATCTTTCTAACATATTTCTTCTTCAAATAGAATCTAGATTATATTTTACTCTTTGAGATGGTTCAGTGTCCTCATTGTAGACCTGAGACATGGCACTGGCCCCCAGTATTGTACCTGAAACTGCAGGTTCCCCTGCCGGCCACAACGGAAGCTGAACTCATGAGACAGGTGCTGGTCCAAAAAGTGAGTTTTTTTCAGATGCTGTGACCTGGGAGAATGGGGGACTGCTGTCTCAAAGATCATCCCCTCTTCCTGGTAAAGCCCGCGGTACTTATAAGGATAGGGAGGGCTTTTTTTTTTTTTTTTCCCCCTATTCAATTATCTTGCTAGTTTTTGGTGCTGTGCTCAGGATCTATCCATTCATTTTTCTGGCTTTTGGTTGCTCAATGTAAGAACTTCCCCCTGGGCCATCTTGGCCAATGGGAGCGACTGCCTGGTGCTCCCTCACTGTGTTAACAGTATTACATTGCCCTTGGAACCTAGCGGGTTTTATAGGATTATTTGCTTAAAGTCACCTGAGACTGAGGTGTTTTGTTTTGCCTGCTTGTGTTGTTTTACTTTCTATATGTGATTTCTAAAAATCTTCTCTACCATTGGGGCGCTAGCTGTCACTTATAACTTCTATCTCTGGCAGGCAGGAATTTGGGAGATTATACACTTTTTACTTATAACCATTTTTTGTTTGTTTTTAACTTCTCACAGTAAGCATAAATTTTTATCATGAGAAAGATGTTATAAAGAAAACAAAGACTGATACAATTTCAACCGTGTTCTTTTCTGTTATGGCACTTATTTTATAATTATATATTAGTTTACATGTTTTAAAAGATTTAAATCTACCCCCACTGCCTGATTACAACCTTCCTGAGGGCAGACTGTTCTCTTTATCACTGGATTTCTACCTAGTACCTAACACAAGTGCTTAGAAGCAACTCAATAAGTACTTGGGGAATTAATGAAGGGATAGTATCAGGCAAACCTGGAAATCAACTAAACTTCTTAGGCTTTCCATAGAGGAAAAATAAGAAGGCTCTGAGTAAAGAGCTTTGCTCTTTGTAATTTGCATGTGCTTTAGAACATGGACTTTGTGATGTCTACTTCGAACTTTCTGGCCCTTTTTTTTTTTTTTTTTTGTCTACTTCTTGGTAGGTATTTGGGTATGTAACAATTAAAGAAATTTGCCAGACACATTGTTCCAACTAGGTTAAGTGTAACAGTGCTGCCTGGCATCGTTTAGTAATTATCTCAGGCTGCATAATCAGCACATTATATGCTGAGCACCAGCTATAAGCTTAGTAGCATGTAGGTGTTACATACAACAGGAAGGAAAAGGCAGGGTCTCTGCTTTTAGAAGTCTGTAACAGTGGCTGAGAAGACTATAGGATTTCAAAGGAAAGTTTGAGACAGAGGTTAAGCTTGTGAAGGGACTTCTTTTATATCCTCTTACACAACATCCAATCACAGCGCAGTCGCTCGCTCCATCAGCTGGTGAACGTTTAATGATAAGCCTGCTAAGTGCTGAGCACAGTCCCAGGTACTGGGCATACAGGGTAAACAATACAGAATATGTTCCTGTTCCCCTGATGTTTATATTCTAGGAGGAGGAGACAGAACAATGTAGAAATAAATGAAATTACAAGAAACGTGTCGGAAAGTACTAAGGACGACTTAGAGAAGTGGGAGAATAGCGCAGTGATTATTTTAGTTTGAGCAGTTAAAGAAAGTCTCTAAAGAATTGGCATTTAAGCTGTACGTATTAAGAGGAACCAGTCATGCAAATAATGGGGGATAGTAGAGAAGACACAGTCCAGACAGAGGAACCAGCCAGCTCAGAGGCCTTGCGACGACGGAAGCGAGCTGGCCCTGTTAGAGGAACTGAAAGGTCAGGGGGTTGAAACTTAGTGGGTGAGGGGGAAGAAGGGATGAAGGGAGAAATGTGGGCAGGTCCAGATCACACAGGCTCTGGAAGCCAGGGGCTGGCGAGCGTGCCTTCATGCTAGTTCCTAAGTGTAATGGAAAGCCTCGGAAGCCCTTTAAGCAGGGAGACACATGATATGGCTGATGTTTACAAAATATTGCTCTGACTAATGTGTGCAGAAAGGGAAGGAACGAAAGTAGAGGTCAAGAAATGAGTCCCAAGCTGACGAGGGAGAGATGCAGGGGACCTGCACTTGACCAGCAGTGGTGGACAGTGAATGGATTCAAGGTGTGCTTTGAGGGTAGAACCAATCGGATTTGTGGAGGGCTTCGAGCTTGGGAGAGAGGAAACGGAAAGAACCAAGGACAGATCCTGGATTATGACCTTGACTACCAGTAGTGTTATTTTGTGAAAGTGGAGTCACAGGAGCTAAGAGAAGAAAGTGTTTCAAGGATAGTGACCACTATGTCAAAATATTCCTGATATGGAGAAGTAAAATAAGATAGACAAGTAAGCTCTGGGTTTGGCAACATGGAGTCATTGCTGACCTCAGTAAGAACAGGCTTAGCCGCATGGCAAGGCCAGCAGCCCTCTGGTAGTGCACGGAGGAGGCAGTCAGGAGGCGTAGGAACCACGACTGTAATCATCAACTCTTTCAAAAATCTGCTATGCGTGGGGGCGTGAGGAGGCAACAGGAGTTAGAAGGAACATGGGACTGAATTATTTTGTTATTTCTTTTAAGGTAGAGATACTAGAGCATACTTATATACTGATTGGGATGAATTAGTCCAAAGAGAAAGACCCCATAATGCAGAAGAAAGAAGGGATAATTACAGGAGCAGACTCTGGAAGGCGAGAAAGTTGAGACCCAGGGCAGAAGCAGAGCTATCACCTTTGCTAGAAATGAAAACCTTTTATCCAAACTAACATGACACGGTGGGAGTTTAGATAAGGGAATAAAAGGGAATTCTTTGTCTAGTATTTGCTCCTATTTTTTTCTCTTTTGTACAATATCAGACAAGGTCAAGCGTGGAAAGGCACGGGTGCATGAAATTTGAGGAGAGAGAAAAATAACCAACAGTTTTGAAGAGTGGAAAATTGTAGATTGTTTACCTTCATGCTTATTTGAGATTTTTCACCATATAGTATATGCTTTAAAATAAATCTAGACATAGGCATGCAGATTGTAAAGCCAGAGTAAATGATAACAAGGTTTAATCAGGTGGGAGCTTAGCCTGGTTGGTGCTAGAGAAGGAAGGGCCGGTGAATTAAGGGTGTTCATAAAAGAATGCTTGTCATAGTAGACCGTGAACTCTTCGCTAGGCGAGGAGGGGAGGGCACGAACGGGTCGACTGGTCGGAGCACCAGTGGACTGGTCGTCTGGAAGAGGTTGAAGAATTTTTGGACGAAGAGTATATAGAGGAAGTAAATTAGAAATACAAGAGCTGGCAATTAGAAAACGGGGCTCCTGAAGTTGCACTATTGGAGAAAAACCACAAGGTCAAGGGCATAATTATGGGGTTGGGTAAATGAGGTGACTTGAAAGAGTAGATCACTGAAAGTGAAGAAGTGTGGGGGGTGCATTTTTCACGTGGATTCTGAGGTTGCGAAACACGATGACGAGAGGGGCAGTGGAACGGAAGACTGCTGCTCCAATCGTCCCCGAAGACGGGGCTCTGAAGGGTCGGTAGTTAATAGTACCAAGGAGGAGGAGGAGGGTGGTTATAAAGGACCTGGGGATTTTCAAGGCGGGAGGAAAATGATCCTGAAGTAACAATGGGAAGCAAGGATTAAATGTGAGAGAGAAAAATATAGCCTCCGCTCAAGGGAGCCGGGATTCAGTCAGGCAACAGGTGGAGGCAGGCTGCCAACGTTGTCCAACTTCGGAAGTACTATTTTCATAGGCGGTGATGTGAATAGCACCTTTCTGGGTTATGAAACGTGGCCAAAGCGCAATGGGTAAATTCAGAGAAGCTGAAGATGCAGGGACATTTTCCAATGACACAGCATGAGTTTCAGAGGGGCCGGTGCAGGGGGTGAGAGTGTAAGATCCACGGATATACAGAGATGCCGGGGGATGAGGGCCCAGCAGGTCATGGGCGGCCTGGAAGACGCAAGCTTCCTGTGCGTTGTAAATACTTCGCCCACAGAATGGCCTTGCTTTCTACACCGTTTGTGCTGTCCAATGTAATTTGTAGGTAGGGGCTTCTTTTTTGATGGGAGTTTGAATCGTGGGATAGGAGACACCTTATCTTCAGAACCCTATTTTCAGCCAGCAAGAGCCTGAAATAATTTGCATGCAAGTGTTTTGGAGTCTGACAATTTCCCCAGAACAGACAAGGTCAGGCAAATTTGTGTGATTTTTGGCCATTGCTGCTCCTGCCTGCCTCTAGAAGCATGTAAAAGATCATATTACTTGGATAAATGCCCAGCTGCCCTTGGGGGCGCAGTTGTCCCCAACATTGTTTTCTTCAGTATTTCTCCTGTTACCAGTCCTGGGTACTTCCATGTGAGTTCACTCTGAGCCTGCCTTCATGAGAAGACTGTACACAGTCTATGGCCCAGTATATAGAATGCCTTTCCTTTCCAAAGGTGGTGACTGGTTTTGTTTACCTAGAATTGTTTAAAATCACCAAAGAGCCCCGGCTGGTGTAGCTCAGTGGATTGAGCGCAGGTTGGGAACCAGAGGGTCCCAGTTCGATTCCCAGTCAGGCACATGCCTGGGTTGCGGGCCAGGTCCCCAGTGAGGGCCATGTGAGAAGCAACCATACATTGCTCTTTCTCCCTCCCTTCTCCTCTCTCTAAAAATAAATAAATAAAATCTTAAAAAAAAAATCACCAAAGAATCCTGGCAAGTGACATTTGGCTTGCAAATGAGGTAGCAGTTGTTAAAATTGCTAAGATGTGGGCCTACCACCCCAAATCCTTCAGAATCTGGACCTCACGGTACCATGTGCTTCCCTCTTTGAAGCACTCATTGCAGCTGTCATTCCACAGCTGTTTGTAGAATTTTACCAATAATACGTGTCTCTGAACACTGGACTGTCAGCTCCATGAGGGCAGAGACCACACCCTTCCCTCCTGCTCACCGCTGTTTCCAGTACCTGGGACATCTGGGGACAGCGTTTGTGGACTGCAGCAGTGGATGGAAGCCTGCACCTCCCCTTCCCCCGCCGTTGCCTGCCTGGTAGCTTCTCACACTGTTCCTGTCCCCGGACTCTCATACTGTCTCCTAGCTGCCGTCCAGACCTGCCTCTCTCAAGGGTTCCCTGGGCTCCGAACCACTCTCTGCTGCCTTCCTCTGAAAATTAAGTTCACACCAAACCAGCAAGTTCCCCACGCACATTCTATCCACTCAAAGAAAACTGTCAGGGTGGCATTCAGACACTAGCCAGTGAAAGAAATCTTATCCAAGGTTCAAATGCTAATTCTAGCATCTAACTAGCTCTAAACCTGGACAGGTGACTCAGCATCTCTGAATCTCAGTTTGTTGTTTGAAAAATGGTGATAATAGTATTCCCAACTTCACAGAGCTCTCGGGACAGCTAAGTGGGATGGAGTATAGTTGTTTAACCCCTGGCTGGGGGCCCGGTGAACACCCAATAACTGACTGTTATGATTATTGTCACCATGATACCTGGCAGTGAAGAGCATTTCTGGGGAAGGTGTTAACAGCCTCACATGGGGTTCTCCTGAGTCCAGAGCTTCGGCAGCCTCTCGGCTCGGGTGTGAGGATGGCAGAGGGGGAGATTTCCTTTCTCTGCCCCTTTGCGAACACCTGTTGATGCAAACTGCAGAGAACCTCTCTCGGAGTACCGGGTAGGCTCCAAAGGGCAAAACGATAAATCCAGTGACTAAATTGTTGAGAATTGTCCCTTGGCAAAAAGTTTAAAGGGACCAATTTTTTATCCATTGCTGACATGCAATTTAATCATTATATCAGACAGTGAAGAGAAAGCGTTTTCTCTATCAGGCTTCTTTTGTCAAGCACAGAGAAGGAGGTGCCTGGCTCCTGTTTCTCATTGACGACAGGTAAAATGAGATGGACCATGCATGGCAAGTACCTACATTCCATGCAATGTCCTCCTTTCCACTCCTGCCCTTAATTGGATTTTCTTAATTTTGCCTGTATTTAATGTACACTCATTCAACTCCCACCAAGCTCCTGGTAGGTGTCAGGGGTATCGGGCTTGGCGTGCAGATGCCAAAGTGAACCAAAGGCTGTGGCATCCTGATCTCCGTGGTGAGATGGGAGTCAGTGGCCTAGGAGGTTCAGGGTACAAGAAAGGACTGGTCCTCAACAAAGAGGGGCGGTGGGGGCAGGGGGAAAGGGAAGAAACGTGTACCAAGCACCTACAATGTGCCGGGCGCTGTGCCTGATGCTGTCCTGTTTGATCCTCATGATGACCATGTGGTGAAGGCGATTTGATCTTACAGCCACATAGAAAGACAGATGAGTAGATGGAATTTGCTGGCAGCACTGTGGTAACACTGAGGACAGTACAACAAGAATTATTAGTGTATTTTCTGAACACTACCCCTGTCCCGACTTCAACGGATTTTCCTACGGTAATAATAGTAACAAACACCATTTCTCTTTTACTATGTGCTAAGTACTAAGTTTTATCCATGAAAACTCATTTAATTTAGCTGAGGTACATCATTATAATCCCCATTCTACTGGTGGGCTAATTAAAGCACAGAAATGTCAAGTTATTTGCTCGAAGTTGTGCAGCTAATCTGGGAAGGGAGCAAGGCTGAAATAAAGTCTCAGAATGAAGCTCTCAACCACTTTTTGTATTGCCTACTTTCCCAATGATTTTCTTTTCACACTCACTGCCTGTTTCTTAATTTTTTATTTTTAAATTCTCACTTGAGAGAGGGGGAAAGAAAGATGGGAGAGAGAGAGAGAGAGAGAGACATCAATGTGAGAGAGGAACACAGATCAGCTACCTCCTGCATATGCACTGACTGGGTTCGAACCCGCAACGCAGGCACATGACTAGCTATTGAACTGGAGACCCTTTGGTATACGGGATGATGCTCCAACCAACTGTGAGCCACACCAGCCAGGGGTTCATTTCCTGATTTTTAAAAATTGTTTTTATATCTATCTCTAGATCTTAATTTCCCCTTTTAAATGAAAATACAATAAATAATAATCGTACAGGTAATGCCATTGCGATGTTTTTTCTTAATTTAACACAATCAGAGCATGAATGAGAGGAATAGAAGAAAACTGGGACAGTGTTCTCTATTTTGTTTTCCACCTAATTCTATCTTTACAAAAAATGACGCGTGCATTCACAAATGTGTACAGATACACTCACCAAATTCTAGACCAAACTTGGAGAAAACAAGCAGAGAGCTCACACTCTCTGCTTGCACTAATATGCCCTGGAACACTGGCCTCATGAGTTAGCATAATGTTTCTACGGCTCTTGGTTTTTGCTTCTTTAATTCATTTTTACTTCCCTTCCTAAGGACTTGCTGTGCACGTGTGTGTATGTGTGCATATGTGCATATGTGTATATTTGGGTGTGAGTTTTGTTCACTAGACTGCACATTCTCTGAGTTAAGGAATATATTAATCCTTTTCTTATTTTGAAACAAACTCTTATTTAAAACACGCATGTGTGCAGGTGCACACACATACAAACACTCTTCCCCCAAACACAGAAATTGAACAAAGAAGGAACTATGGCAGACACTGCTGGCATCCACCCAGTAACCCTTCGCCCCCTGTGTTTAGAGAGTGAGTCGAGCCTTTATTTTGAGTGGTCGTGTGCTCAGCTTCAAGGCTCAGGAGGATCAATGAGTCCCAGGCAGAGGTGCTGGGTGGGAATTCTAGGCAACCTTCTAAGAAGCACATAGACAGCATCTCCCTTTCCTTCTCCCTGCTTTTTGCCAAGAATGCAACTATGCTGAATAAACCTTTGGAAGTCATCTCGGACCATGAAGGAACTTTGAGGATGAATGCCGTGAGCCATGGTCAGAGGAAAACAAACATAGAAAGAGCTGTCCCGTCGGCCCCAGACTGCCCAGCGTGGGGCTTCTTTTCACACGGTGGTGGAGTAAAGTTTTATCTCCTTGAAACCACTGTCCTTTCTGGTCTCTGTGGCTGGAGCCCAAATGCAATTTCTAGCTGAGGACGGAGTTGATAGTTTGTTCAAGTGAATTAAAACAAATGAAACAAAACAAAGCAATGGGTTTTCCAAACAGCATTTTCTTTTTTCTTTTTTTGGATCAAATAATAAACCCAAAAGATCACAAGTCAAGAAAATGATAATTATGTATGATGACAGATGTTCACTGGATTTATTGTGGCGATCATTTTGTAATAGATGCAAATATTGAATGATTCTGTTGTATATATGAAACTAAAATAATGTTTCTCAATTATACCTCAATTTAATAAAGCAGACTACTTTATTCTACCAAAAAAGATAATTAAAACTGTAATGCCCCACCATTAAGAAGAAAATCTCCCAAGAGATTCCCAGTGAAATGTCCATTCAGCTTACCTAAGCATTTTTCTCCCACCAGTTCTTTCTCTCGGGTTTAGTAACAGAACCTGTTAATTTTACACGGCATCTTTAAAAGCTCTATCTGCTCTCATTGGGCTGGAGGTCTCCTGGGGCTCTTAGGATTTTGATAAATCACAGGGCAATCCACCTTTCCTCTATTAGCACTTAAGGGAAGCCTTGATTCCTCCTTGTGAAAACCAAATGCTTTTCTCTGTACCTGGTGTTCATGAGTGGGTAACGAAGTAGAGCCTGAAATCATGCCAGTGGCTAAGTGGATGTGTGAATTGTGAAGATCTTGTTGAGATTTTCCTGCGAGACTGTGATTTTCTCTCTCAAGATTCCTCCTGGCACATCATTAATTCCTCACGGTGGGAAACTGGGAACAGGGAGAGCCAAAGAAGCAAGGAGGGTGAGGGAGAACATGCACTCGCAGTGCAGTGCTGTGCTGGCCCTCTCCGACAACCAGCTTGGGAGAGTAAGGTAGGTGACCTGCAGGTGTTTGCTAACTTCTGGGGTGGAAGTGTGTTCACTACGCTGATTTCAAGCTACCGAAGTTTTAAGAGCAGTCTTGTAAATTTCTTGAGCATTTAACAAAGGGCTCTCAGAAGCCTTGGGAGCTGGTTCCAGCAATCCTTGCTTCATCATCCCCTTTCTTAGCCTCCCCACCAGCTCAGGGAGGAGGTTTTCACAAGGTGGTGTCAAAGGTGCATGAACTGAGATTCAGAAGCATTATGCAACTTGTTCACAGTCATTAAAGCAGCGACAGTGGAGCCAGGATTTGTACACAGGCCTTTCTGATCAAACACGTTAGGTTCTTAACTCCTACCCTGAAGGGATGTGGAGGAAATGAAAGGAAAGAGAAAAGAAGAAAAACAAAAGAAAAAAGGAAACAGTAAGAGGCAGCTATGGGCCAGGGCCAAAGACAAGGAGTGCCAGAGGGGGGCCCAGGGGGCCACACCCAGCCCAAAGAATTAGTTTTGATTGTCCAATAGTTTTTACATTTTTAAAGTGTTGTAAAAATAAATAAATAAAACAAAGAAAAAACAAGTGAGAAAGACCAAAGATAGCCCACAAAGCCCAGAGTATTTACTCTCTGGTCCTTTGTGCATACACAGGCCCGACATGACCCTTGGGCCTCACTATCCTGAGGTCCGCTGTAGGAGAGGAAGAAAGGGAAAAGGAGACCAGCCTTTGGTAAGAACCTCCTACAGCCACTGGCACTTGACATGGATTATCTGATTCAGTTCCTAAAATGACCCTAAGACATGGTTTGCATTTGCTGTTCCCATTTTAGCCAGAGGGAAAGCTGAGCCTCAAAGGTGAACTTCCTTGTTTCAAGTCACAGCTAAGCAGTGGCAGAGCTCAGATTTAGACTTGGGTCTCTCCAGCTCCAGAGCCTCGCTCTGCAGGTGCGGAGCCTGTCCCCCAGGATGCCGCTTCCAGGTTCTGTGTTCCTGAGCTGCTGACCGGGAGCTCCTGGCTGACGGAGGGATCAGATCTCTACCTTTAAATCAGTATAGGACCAGATAATCCCTGTGATAACTCAGGAACCAAGGACACATTAGGAGCACAGAGGAGGAAGTGATTAGTTTTGTGCATGATCTGGGCTCAAGGTTTCACAGAGGAGGTGATGGCAAGCTGGTCCTGAAAAGAAGATGTTCCCTGCAAGGGACAGCGTGAACCCCCACAGGGGAGAGTGAAAGGGTGGGCACTCTGGGAGCCGGCGCGAGCTCTGTGCTTTCGGGTCGGGCTCACCACGGAGAGATGTCGGAGCAGTCCCCTGGACAGCTAGCTGGGAGCTAGATTACAAAGGGCTGGGCTCTGGGCCCAACATCCTGATACCCCACCTCGCTATGGGCAAAGACCATTGAGCAGGTAGGCAGAAAAAGGGAAAACGGTATAAATTATTTGGAATTAAATGAGATTACATATGTGAAATGTATATCAGACATCCTACAATGCTCAGGATGTCTAATAAAATAAGATTTGCCACTAATTGAAATATGTTAAACTGAGCATTAAGTTATTTTGTATAAAATATTAATTAAATAACCAGGGTTTCTCACATAATTAATAGGAAGCCTCAATTCACATGAATCCCAGTGGAGTGTGTTCTCTCTCTTTCCTTGCCCTGTGAGCACACAGCAAGAAGGCAGCCATCTGCAAACAGGAAGAGCGGCCTCACTGGAACTGGACCCTGCCGGCACCCTAATCTTGGACTTCCAGTCTCCAGAACTGCGAGAAAATAAAATTCTGTTGTTTAAGCCTCCTAGTCAATGGTATTTGTTATAGCAGCCCAAGTGGACTAAGATAACTTATTAGAGTAGAAAGCAGCAAAAATGAAAATCACGCTGAGTACTAAATCTAGAGGGACTTTGAACTAAGAAATTAATGACACAAGTGTTAGAAAGCTGAAAAAGCCATGAGGGGACAGCGAGGCGACTCAGAGATTCATGACAGAGGCAGCTGCTGCCACCCCAAGACTGCAGCACAAAGGGAGGAAGTGGAGCTTTGAGAGCCCAGGGGCAGGTCCCCCACCAGAAGCAGAGACCAGAGTGGGCTCAGTGGAGGAAGCAGGAACTTTGGAGGAGATGGAGCCATTGTTGTAAACAGAGAGAAAGAAAGAAAAACGCCCTTGATTCTCCTTCCAATGCCTCTCAATGGCTGAATCCAGCAAGCCCAGGGGGCACTGGCACCTGGAAAACACAGACTCCCGGTGATAACTCCCTGAGTTACGCAGCAGAGCAGGGAGGGGAAGACTGGGTTCAATAGCAAGCAGGCCAATTGGTGGAGTCCGCCAGAGTCTTTTCTTTTGAGGGCACTAACCCCATCACGAGGGCCCCACCTTCAGCACCTCATCTAATGCAAATTATCTCTCAAAGGCCTCACATCCAAATAAGCATATTGGGGCTTGGGCCTTCAACATATGAATTTGGAGGGGACAAAACATTCAGTATATAATACAGATATTATTTTTCATATTTAATGCTGCTTTGCAAATTGGGAAACCAAGACTAATCTTTTCCCAAATTCTAGCTAACAAAAGTGTGATTCATATCCAGGTCTAGCTACCTCTAATGAGGTGCTATTAACTATTATAGCAGATTGCTTCACCGTGTGTCTGCATAAGGACCCAGTAATTAGACATGGACTTGATGTGCTAACACAATTCAACCAAATGCCTGTGACTTGTACTAGCTTGGGGGAAATGGCCTGTGCTAATTAAATCACACCATGATTGATGTAACACTTTAAAATATAGAAATAACGTCTGTATATCTCTTTACAGTTCACAAAGAGCTTGCCTACCCATTATCTCATTTCCTCGTTTGATCTTCGCAAAATGCTTGTCAGGATGGAAGGACAGATCGAGACAGAAACTGAAGGTAGAGAGAGAAGGTTAATTGCTGCAAGTCACACAGCTATGAAGTGACAGAGGAAAGGGACGCTTGAAACCAGACCTGCTGACTCTTTGTCCCAAGGCTCCCCATCATACCAGGTGAACTGCAGTGTTCCCTGGACATCAACCAGAATGACAGAGGCCCATGGGGTGGGAGCGGCCCTACTGTTACGGACTTTCCAAGTTCACCAGATTTACTTACTGTTTTTTCAGATCAGGGATCTGAGGACTTGCCAGTGTATATTCTACTTCTTTCAAGTTACCTAACACTTTGAGAGATGCTCCTCTAGTCAGAAAAGGGCCCAAGTATGGTGAGTAAGAAGGGTTTGCAGTGAGAACACCCATCTGAAGCATGTGCCTGGTGGCAGCTGGCTCCACTGATATTTCAATGATCTTATCTGTGTAAAAATAGATACCTCTGAAGCACTTGAAAGCATCTTGTTCTCTTAAAATAGGTTAAAATCATCCCTCCTTTTTGTTTGCACTTCTAATTTGCTTAGCAAGACCTCTTCTTAAAATTTAAAAGTCTCTTCAAAGATACTGGGAAAACTAGGCCTGGCTGGTGTGGCCCATTTGGTTGGAGTATCATCCCATATGCCGAAAGGCTGCGGATTCAATTCCTAGTCAGGGCACATGCCTTGGTTGCAGGTTTGATCCCTGGTTGGGACGCGTGAGAGAGGAAACCAATAGATGTTTCTCTCTCACATCAATGTGTCTCTCTCCCTCCCTCCCTTCCTCCCTTCCCCTCTCTCTAAAATCAATATGCATGTCCTTGGGTGAGGATAAAAGAAAAAAAAGAAACCCACCACCTAGATTTGAGAACAAGCATCTCCAAGTATGTCTCATTTATTTAAAAAAAGATATTGGGAAAACTGAGGAATTGTGAAGCTTAAATGTCTTGTTGGGACATAGAATATTTGATTAATTGATACATTTATTATTCGAACAACAAAAAATGAGCTTTCTTTATGTGCATTTCACTGTATTAGGTAGTTTGGGGAGAGAGATGGATTTTAAAAAAAGGAGGATCCTTAAGAAGTGTACTATCTAACATAAAGGTTTAGACATGTACACCAGTCTCTGTATATCAATATTAATGATAATGTAATGAAAGACATCATGTGGGCAATAGTGGTCCTTCAAGGCCTGCCTTTGGCAATGGTCACCAACCTTGACTTAGTACTAAAATAGTGTGGCTTTAAAACATAGAAAAACTACCATAAATGAGTTAAGGCTCTGGTGAAAAAGCCCTAGGCCAGGCCATCTCTGGCCTTTGGCTTTATCTGTCTGGCTTCTGGGAAGTTTCCTAAATTAAGTATTCGAGGCCTCCTCCCTTCAGGACAAGTGCAGAGCCTCTCAGGTCTGAACGAGAGTTCTGGGCCTTCATGCTGGATGTCATACTTTGCTATTTAACTAAGAGGTTGATTCTCTAGAGGCCACAGCAGGTAGTTTTGGTGGGAGGCTGGAGCCTGGCCTTCTTGGTCAGTGTTATGCACTAAATGTTATGTCCCCCACCGAATTCACATATTGAAGCTCCAACCCCCCAGTGTGGCCACCCTTGGAGATGGGGCCTCTAAGGAAGTAACTAGGATTAAATGGGGTCAGAAGAGTGGGGCTCTGACCCCACAGGATTAGTGTCTTTATAAGAAGAAACACCGAGGAGCTCACGCTGTCTTACACACACAGAGAGAAAAGGCCGCGTGAAGACATAGCGAGAAGGTGCATCTGCAAACCAGGAAGAGGGATCTCACCAGGAACCTGACTTGTCAGCATCCGGATCTTGGATAGTTCTAGCCTCCAGAACTGTGAGAAAATAATTTTTTAAGATTTAAGCCATTGGGCCTATGGTGTTTTGTGATGGCGGCCCAAGCAGAGAGCCAGGGAGGACAGATCTCCTGGGTGCATGGGGTGCGCTGTGTGGGAATCGGGGTGCAGGCCCGAGTGGGCTGCATGAGCCCTGTGATTTGGCCAACATGGGCCAGAGCGGAGATGGGACTGTGAGGGGGCCTGGGGGATGGAGTATAGTCACAGGAAGTGCAAACCAGGCTAGATGAGTGTTTTTAGAATCGGTTTGGCAGAAGCATTAACTTTAATGTTCTTTGAGGAGGGAGTAGCGTCTGAGGTGTCTGAGGGAGTAGTGTCATGGGTGTTGTAGGATGGGAACCTGACTGAAGAGTGCTGTCCTGGCTTCTTTCTTCTGGGAACTGCCTCTTCCTCTCTCTTTCCAGCGGGAGCCCTCACCCTCTCAGAGCAATTTCTTCCTCCGTTCTTTCCTTTGATCTGAGCATCACTTACACCCTTCCTAGCCCCCTCAAAACCCAAACACATACAAATGCAAACGTATCTATGTGAAATTCTTATTGCAGGATTCTTAGTCTTTGGTTTGATTTTGGGGAGTAGTCCCCACTTACAGAGCTCTGTGGAAAACTTAGGGCTTCAAGACATAGTCCTCTCGGGGATATCTATCTATCTATCCACCTACCTATCTACAAATACATATATATATCTTCCCTTGATTTAGAGGGTTCTGATGGATAGACTTTAAGGTAGCCCATGAGCCAGTATTGATACCTTTGTGTAAGCTCCTTCCCTTGAGTGTTGGCAAGACCTGTGACTTATTTCTAACCAATGGAATGTGGCAAAGGTGATAGGTATAAGTGATTATGTGCAGGTGATTACCTAAGAGTATAGTGCCTATTTGCTAGAGTGTCTCTCTCTCTCTCGATCTTTCTTTCTGTTACCATCCTCGCCCCTTGGTTGCTGACTTGGAAGAAGGAAGCTGCCATGAAACCTACAGATTCAAGTAAATAAATTCTGTGAACACCCCGGGAGATCACAGAAGCCAATCTTTCCCCGGTCAGGAACGCACCCCTGGTCATCATCTTAACTGCAGTTTTATGGGACCGTAAGCAGGGTAACCAACTAGGCTGTCTGTACCTGGCCCCTGAGCCCCAGAAACTGTGCAGTAGTAAACATGGGTGGTTTTAAACCACTGTATTTTGGTAGTTTGTTCCACAGCAGAAAAACCTAATACAGAGGCTTCTAGAAAGAAGGGGAAACCAAAACCCTGAAGTGACAGAAAAAGAAAAATAACAGAAAGCTTTATACTTCCACACTGGCAATGTTTTATATCTGTTGTCA
Source organism: Micronycteris hirsuta (assembly GCA_004026765.1). Classification (NCBI taxonomy): domain Eukaryota; kingdom Metazoa; phylum Chordata; class Mammalia; order Chiroptera; family Phyllostomidae; genus Micronycteris; species Micronycteris hirsuta. Next base: position 19,308 of record PVJI01021191.1, read on the forward strand.
AGTGTTTCCCAGCAAACCAGCACCCCTTCTCTCCTCTCAAGTTTTCATGAGGGCTTTACCGGCCTCCACCCATTTATTCATTCATTCCATGAACATTTATTATGTGTCCGTCACTGGAAGGGTATCTGCCACAGTTGGATTTATCGTCCTGCTAGGCTATATATGCAAGTAATCACATGACAAGGCATATCAGCTAGTGTCCTGAAAGTGGTATTTAGAATGTGTGCATACACAGCACCTGTCCCTTCTAGTCACTTGCTCATGGAGCTTGCTTGTGGTCTGTTGTAGGGCATGGATGGACAATAAGTTAAAATTATAAAAATAATTGTGTAATCACATTTATGATAAAGGGCATAAAAGAAGAGTACAAGGTTACACTAGAGCATGTAGCAGGGAGCCACCCGAAGGAGAGGGGTCAGGGAAGGTTTCCTGAAGGGAGTGACACATAGGGTGAGTCCTGGCACATAAGTAGAAGTTTGACACCAGTGGCTGGTGGGCGGGTGGGCTGTGGGGTGGGATTCTGTCCGAGGAAACAGCATGTCGAAGACCATTAGGCAAGAGAGGGCCTGGCATTTTCTAAAGAACCGAACAGAGACCTGAGTGGCAGGAGTGTGGTGAGAAGAGCGGGGCAAGTGGGTGGCGAGGTTGGCAGTGGCCGGTTTTGCAAGACCTGGTGAAATCACCTGTAACATTATTTGTATTTTGAAAACTTCTCAGTGTGTGGATAAAGGCTGGATCTTAGTTTTTTGGCAGGGTATGAGGGGGAGGACAGAGAAGGGTAGACTGAGTTCATTGCTGTGGGAATTAGGACAGAAGATAGGCTTCTTAGGTAGGTGGCAAATAAGTTCAGCTCAGATGGAGAGAAGTGGGAAAATACAGAACCCAGGTTCGTGGGAGAGCTTAAGAGAAAGGGAGAAGAGCTACCATTCAGCGTAGGGGAAGTCTACTAGCTTCTCAGGCAGCCAGTAGGGAACACTGCAGGGAGCCTCTGACTGAGGAATCATGGTAGGTTTTATATTTTATGAGAAATAGAGTAGAATCTATAACCATTGCATGCACCTGGAGTTATACACCCAAGTGGTCTAGCCAAGAGACTCTCCAAATATGAAGGTTAGCAACCTGGGTGTCCTGACATCCCCAAACAACCAGTAGGATGTTGGCCCAGTCATTTAACTAATCTGGCCCCAGTTGCCTCACCAGATATGGGAGTAGATGAGCTCAAAGGTCCCATTAGGAAGGATTGTTCACATCTTCACAGGCCAGGGCCATGCAGTCTCATGAACACTGGCCTGAGAGAGTAAATGGTGGGGGTGAACGACATCTCAAGAAGGAAGACCCAAGGCTGTAGTTGTGGGAGGAAATTCAGCCTGGGCTGGTACAGGGAAGGCAGGGAGCCAGCACTCCACAGGGTCTGGGACTCTGCTGTGCTCCTCCGACCACGGCAGCTTGCACACTGAAAGATAAAGTCAAATGCCCCGAACCACTGTTACTGCTTTTTCTTTCACCTGCCAATCTGCCCAGTTCCTCAGATTGCATTATTGTTATTATAATGAATTCTTTCTTCATAGCACAGCCGTTTTAATTAGCTTTATTTCCTGTTTTCTTCCCTTAGGGATCATATTGTGACATAGGATGGTACCTGCATGCCCAGGAAGGGTGGGATAAAGGACCAAACTTGGTGAGCTTGTAGCTCTGGGAGAGGGAGAGAGGGTCAGGGTAGGGGTGAGGTTGGGAGAGGAAGGAAGAGCCCAGCAGACAAAGCCTGCTCTCGCCGCTCCTTCCACGTTGGCACTCAGCGACCTGGCGACAAATAATGCCGTTGGCCTGGAAAAACCGCCCCCTAGTCGAGTCTGGAATATTTTCCTTGCCTTGTATCAGCCTTGTTATTTATCTGATTCTTTGTTTCCTGGATGGTTTTGGCTGGAAGAACTTCTTCAAGAGGTGGTGTGCCAATCGAGTAGACATTCACAAGGCCGGAGGCTGCTGCATGCTCTTGATTTTCCTACCTTGCGGATGGAATCAGGCCCGAAGAGTGAGGAGCCTGTCTGACCTCGGTGATCTCAATGCCAAACAATTTTTGGGATATTCCATGGGAAAGTGGATTGTTGCATTTTTTTAGGATTCAACTTTTTTGGTTATCATTTCTTTTTAATTTCAGAGAAAGGTCTTCCAAAGTTCCAGGCCAAAGAGCAAGACACAGTGTTCAGTGTGCCTCATCAGCTGCATGTTGTTGGCCAAGCTCTGTAACCATCTAATCTCAGTGTCCTCCCCAGTGAAGCGGAGCTAATAATAACGCCCACTACATGGAAGGGCAGTGCGGGATAGATAAGGTAGTACGAGTTCCGGGGCCGAATGGCTGCATATCACCAGCAGTTTAGACCCAGGAGAGCCAGATCAGCACTGTGAGGATCTGAGTGGCAGGAAGGAAGAGGGAGGAGGAGGCAGCATAACTGAACCTAAATGAGGAAAAGCATAGCTTAGTGGGCCTAGAACACGTACTTCAGGGTCAGACCTAGGTCCCAGGTCCATTATTTACTGATGGGCAATACTTTCTTCTCTGAGCCTCAGTTTGCTCGGCTGCAAAATGGGAATGAAAATAGTGTTTGTTTTACTGAGTTGTCTCAAGAATTAAACGAGATAATGCATTGTGACAGACTTGCTAGACACACAACAAATCTGTTTTCTCTTTTTCTAGAGCCATCAGTAGACGACATTTCCCAGCATTTCTGCATGCAGGTGAGGCTGTATGACTACATTCTGGCAAAGGGATGTAGGTAGAAGTGATCTAGGGTACGTAGTCTAAGGCTCACCCCTAAAACCTCTCCGCTTTATACCCTTTCTTTCCTCGTCTGCCGGGTAGATGCAGAGAGTTCAGGGCTCAAGGAAAGCAGAGTCACTCTACAGAAGGAGCCTTGGTTTCTGAATGACTGTGCGGAACATAACTCTCCTTTCTCTGCCCCTGATAACCTGTACTGGATCGCGGCTTGAACTACGGAGATTTTTAGAGTGTTCGTTAAAATATTTAGTCTGTCCTGATTTATTCATTCTCATAGAGTTCATAGTAATGCTTTAATAAGTATGAGCTGTTATTGTTTGCTTCCTGACTGGAATGCGCGAGTGGGCTGTTCCAAATCCACCGTACTCAAGTAATGCTTAATCTTACATGTGCGTTTTTGTTCTCTCCTCTGGCTAGAAGATTGACTCCTAAATCTTTTGATTCCCCCAAAAGAAATTAAGTGAGTCATTCCTTTATTCATTTCTTCGATCAGTAAGTATTCACTGGGGGCCTGTTAATGATGTAGTTTGATTAGGTGCTAGAAAGTGCAGAGGTGACGGCACCGTCTTCATGGAGTCTGCAGTGGTGTAAGTGAGACCGCCACACGAGCAACCATCCATGTATCACACAGAATAAAACGTGTGCTTTCAATGTCACCTAATCATCATAAGTTGTAGCTTATGACACTTCTTAAGAAATCCAATAAAATGAAATTTAACTCCAAAAAAAAAAAAAAAAGAAATCTGTAATATTCCTTCAGAATTCAAGCCAGGGCAGGTCTACAGGAAAGTTTTGCCACTGTGCTGGCAACCTTCACCTCGACTTTACATGCTCAGGGAAAGAGAAGGGAGCAAGGTTAAGCAGGGACTGTTGTTTCATTGAAAACCAAATGCGTGTTTGTGTGGTGCTCCTCTGTGGCATCTTACAGCCTCCTTAGTCCCTCCCTCTCTGCCTCCCTCCCCAGGACCCAGCACCTGCGTGACTTTGGATGCCTGCTCCATCTGCATGGTGCTCCTGTGTCCTGCTTTCAGTTGTGACCACCTAGTAGTGCTGGTTCTCTTCAACTTGCCCCTTCCTCTTCCTAGAGCTCAGCTTACCTATTTGTAAAATAGTCTGCGAGACTGGAACTCAGTCACCGAACATGCCACGTTCCCTTCCATCCATTACCAACCACACTGATGTTTCAAGGCATTCAGCCCACGCAGGCCATCCCAGACCTCCTCAATACGCATTTCCAGTCGGCTCCAGCCATCAACCATGGTTGGCCCCAAAGCTAGATGATCTCCCAGCATCTTTGGTAACAACAAAAATCATCTCTCGCCCCCTGAAACTTATTTTTAAAGCACTTTTAGATATATAACCCGATAAACACATTGAGGGTAATAGTTTCTGTTATTTTTGCACCCTTTCCCCGCTGTGCTTGGCTCTCAAGGAGAGCCCAACAAATATTTGAGGACTGAGAAGGATCTCCCCACCCCCAACTCCTGCTCCCCTCTTCTGATCTTTGCTTCTATTCCCTTACAAGTAGATTCTTGCTCAATCACAGGTACCGATCTCATTACACTTCCTGTGTGACCTGGAACAACATGACCTCATAGGTTTATCTAGTCTATCCCACTGCTCCCAAATAGCCTACTTCCACAGTCCTCCCAGGGCTCACAAGTGCTGAGTGTGGTGGACAAGGACAGCTTTCTTGAAATGCCTGCTAGTAAAAACCAATGCAAGGTCTTTGGATCTGTTTGCCGATGATTAGTGGCCCAAAGAATTTCAAATCCTGATCTTGGATTTTTCTTTCTGAATATATCATTAGGTCTGATGGCATGCCAGACAAAGCAAGACCTTGGAAGCAAGACTTTGTAACAGCTTTTTTCATTGAGTATTATTTTTAGGGCAGATCTGTTTCTTATTGATTGGGGCTTCTCGGGCCCCTCCTTTGCCTTGTCATGCTCAGGGCAACTTGGCAGCCCTCCAAGGACTTTGCTTGCCCAGAGGTGCTGTTGGCTGCCTCTCCTGACTGGCAGGTACAGGCCTGGGCTGAGGTTGCCTTTGTTCTTTCACAGCGGGTTGCTTTTTCTTGGGCTTGGATGGCTCAGCAAAAGTTATTGGATGCTCTGCGGGGTGGGAGCCTTGAGCTGCACAGTTTGGGCTGGAAACTGTGTACATTGTTTTGGGTTAATCTCACGGTGCCTGCATTTTTCCTTTTTATCTGACAGGGTGAATTGTATGGCACGGGAGTGGGGTGGGGAAGGGGTCATGCACAAGTCACTGCAGCCTGCGTTGTATTGTGGAGGGCTCGTTCCCCAGAGTGAGGGGAGAGGGAGCCAGAAAAGGTGCTGGTGAGACAACTGTTTACACTCAATCATTAAAGCCACCCTCAAGCACAGGTAGGGGAAGGGGGAAAAGAGACAAAAGGAAGACTACAGAAGGCAATGGATCGGGAAGGTAGGAAAGAAGGTAAAAAATGGGAGAAAATGTTTCATAAATCCCTTCGAGATTACTTCAGCCATATCCTCTGAGAATCTGTTATACAGAATCTATTATATACACCAAATATGCACCTCACACTGTATACAGATGTGTGACCTAAATGCCACTCTGGGCTTGAGTTTCCCTCCAAGATTATCCCCCTCTTTGGCCCGAACTCCACTCCCCAGGGAGCGACCACCAGAGCCTTTTGCTGTGCTGTTTGCATCTCCCGATCTTAGTTCCTCAGGCTCTCCACGTCTCCACACCGGAGACTGCAGCCCCCCGCTGAAGCCTCCTCAAAGCTGCTGATTTCTTCGGGGAGAAAATAAATCCACCTATGCCAAGTATCTCATAAATGCAAAAAAGTTCACTAAGAGTCAAAGGGCAACGATGTTATTCTAATGCCTCTTCTGGCAGCCATTTTGCCATTAGCTCACTTTTTGCTTTGGCACGTTTCTCATCGATCTGTGCTTTCCCTGCCTCACACTTTTCCCTCAGTCTGAAGCTATCTTTCAACTCTGCCTTTTCTCCTCTGACACTATTTGACAGTGGGTATTTCCTCAGTTATTTCTCTGAAAAATAAATGTCCTTACCCTTGGAGAGATCATGATAGTTTACAAGTTGTCTTCATAAGCTTTGTTAAAAAAAAAAAAAAAGAAAGAAAAATCTTTAAAATAACCCTCCAAAAATTCAGCTTATTAACTTAGTATTGGTAGAACTGGGTCTTACGTCTAGGTTGTGTTACTCCATGCCCTGTGTCCACTACCTTTCAGGAAGAGCCAGGAACTCTTGTAGAGTGAGGGAGGGGAAGTAGGAAGCTGGGTCCCTGGGGGTGGGGTGGAGGGCGAAAAGACAGGCAGAGGTAGAACCCAAGGCTGTGCTCCATGTGCATCTCACAGGAAACTTCTTGGTTCAAGTCACTCATGTTTTCTCTTTCTCAGGACCCCTTCACGACTTGCCTGGTTCCTTTCCTTTTTCTCACTCACTGTAGTTTCTGACCACGGTTACTCTTCATTTACTCCTTTGTTGCCTCATTCATTCACTCACTCTTCACCCAACATTTCTTGGTGTCTATAACATTCTAGGCAGTGGTGTTTCTCTTCCCTTGTCTTTCTACGGAGGAGCACGGGACCTTGCATAGACTCGGTGCTGATGTTCCTGTCCTGGGAGCCAGAGAGAGTACTTTCGAGAATTCTAGCAACAGGAGGTAAATGGGATCATCCTCTGCAAGAGCTCCACCTCCCCATTTTCACTGATACTTTCAAACAAAGACTACCATGTTTTTCTATTCATAAACATAAGATTAAGGGAAGACATTTTTTCATTCCCAAGCAGCTGACACTCAAAGCCTTCCATCTTCCAAGAACTTCTGAGATGGAAGCTGTATGTGGTGGTGATCCAGCTCGTTCGCTTGCCTGTCCTCAGTGTGCTTTCCACGTGTGGCTTCCATACACATGTCCCCTGGTTTGCTTTCCACATCATTGGCTGTTCTTTCTCAGGCTTCTGTGAGGTTTTCTTCTCTTCATGTTGGAGGCTTCAGGGCTCAGTCCTTATCTTTCCTCTCTAACTACACTCACTTCTTTGGTGATCTCATCTAGTCTCACACATTTGAATGCACCTATGTGTCCCAAATCCCCCCACATTCATTTCTCTACACCAAATCCAGGCTGGTATATCACTGTGTAATCAACACTGCCACTTGGATGTTTAATAGACACATCGAGCTTAATAGTCTAACAGAATCTTTCCTCGTAGACCTCCTTCGCCTATAGCTTTCTCTACTTCAGCTACTTAGCAACTCCCCTTTTCCATCTTCTCAGGCGAACTAACTTAAAGGCATCCTGCTTACCTCTCTTCCTCTCATTCCCATTTAATCTATTGACTTGATACTTATTTAATGCAGAATCTTCCACTTCTTACAACTGCACCACTAGTATAATTTCGCAGGTCACCATTAACTCTCTCCTGGTTTGTTGCATCACTTCCTAACTGGTCTCCCTGCCTCTGCCCTTCCTTCCCCCCACCCCTAGCCCCCTCAGTCTATTCTTAACACAGGTGCCAGAGAGAACATTTTAAAATATAAGTTGAATCATGTGACATCTTTCTTCCCCTTAAAGGCAAACCTTAATGGAGTCCCTTGATAGTCACAGTAAAAGTCAAAGTCTACGATGGTGTAGTAAATAGATTGCATAAATGGCTGCAATTCTTCACTCCTCCCTTGTCTGCCCTCTTTGCAAAGCAACTCTACAGCTCCTCACAGAAAGAGATGGAGCCTGTTTCCCCACTCCTTGAATCTGGGTTAACCCTGTGATTTGTTTAGGCAGGATGTAATGTAAAGGAAAGTGTGCTACCTCTGAGCCTGGGCCTTTCTTGGAGCCCTGCAGTACCCATATTAATAAGCCCAGGCTAGACTGCAGGATGGTAAGAGATACATGGTCTAGTCTTTTCCTTGCCCCAGCAGGCAGCCAGTCAACAGTCAGATGGGAATGAGGCCATTCTAGAAAAGCCAGCCTTGGACCAAGTTATCACCTGGCCCTCAATGAACCATTCCAGCTGAGATAAGCCCAGTTTCACCAATATCATCAGAGTCCTGCTAAACTATGGACTCATGAGCAGTAGAAGAAGCTTATTGATTTAAACCACTGGGTTTTGTGGTTGTTTTTTATGCCACATTTTTATGGCAATAAAAAATGTATCTAAGTGATCTATAAGGACCTCCAAAATCTACAACTTCCCTTATTTCTCTGACCTCACCTTCTACTGCTTTCTGGAAGCCTTGTTCATAATGCTCCAGCCACAGTGTCCTTCTTTCATAAAATGCACCACCTATACTCCAGCCTCAGCACCTCTGCACTTGCTATTTCCTCTGTCTGGAATGCTTTTCTCTACACAGTCCCGAGACTATGCCCACCAATTTTCATGAAGCATGTTTAAATAACACTCCAACAAGAACTAA
>PVJI01021192.1:0-27525 GCA_004026765.1 Micronycteris hirsuta
TTTTCTTAGATAAGTCCCTTTAACATTTCATATAATAAGGGCTTACTGATGATGAACTCCTTTAACTTTACCTTACCTGGGAAGCACTTTATCTGCCCTTCCATTCTAAATGATAACTTTGCTGGATAGAGTAATCTGGGATGTAGGTCCTTGACTTTCATGACTTCCAATACTTATTTCCAGTCCCTTCTTGCCTGCAAGGTTTCTTTTGAGAAATCAGCTGATAGTCTTATGGGCACTCCTTTGCAGATAACTCTCTCCTTTCCTCTTGCTCCTTTTACGATTCTCTCTTTATCTTTAACCTTAGGTAATGTGATTATGATGTGTCTTGGTGTGTTCCTCTTTGGGTCCAACTTCTTTGGGACTCTCTGAGCTTCCTGGACTTCCTGGAAGTCTACTTCCTTTGCCAGATTGGGGAAGTTCTCCTTCATTATTTGTTCAAATAAGTTTTCAATCCCTTGTTCTTCCTCTTCTCCTTCTGATACCCCTATGATTTGGGTGTTGGAACATTTAAAGATGTCCTGGAGGTTCCTAAGCCACTCCCCTTTTTTTTTGAATTATTGTTTCTTCATTCTGTTCTGGGTGAATGTTTCTTTCTTCCTTCTGCTCCAAACCATTGATTCGAGTCCCGGTTTCCTTCCCATCACTGTTGGTTCCCAGTACGTTATTCTTTATTTCACTTAGCATAGCCTTCATTTTTTTCCTCTAATTTGTGTCTGTACTCAACCATTTCTGTGAGTATCCTGAGTACCAGTGTTTTGAACTGTGCATCTGATACTCTGGTTATCTCTTCATTGCTTAGTTGTATTTTTTCTGGAGTTTTGATCTGTTCTTTCATTTGGGCCTTTTTTTTTTGTCTTGGTGTGCCTGTTACATGTAAAGGGCGGAGCCTTAGGTGTTCACCAGGCTGGAGCAACCCACGTAGCTGTGTTTTGATGCTGTATGTCGGGGAGGGATCCAAATGGGAACAGTGCCATTTGCTCTGCTCTCTGCCAGTTTTCAGTCCCTTCCTCTGCTACCCACAAGCAAATTGGGCCTTTCTGGTGCTGATTCCCAGGTGGGTGCGTTTGTGTACATTCTAGGACCCTGTGGGTCTCTCCAACAAACTGTCCTGTGAGGCTGGGAGTTCTCCTGCTGCTGCCTCAGCCCCCACAGGTGTTTTCAGTCAGGGATTTTGAGGCTTTATTTCCTTGCACTGGAAACCTGGGTTACGTGGTCTGTCTCACTCCCCAGTTGTTCCTCCTGGTTTATCTGCACATGAATGTGGGACTGCCTGCTCCTCTAGTTGCCACCTTGCCTGCCATAGTCCTCTAGCCACAGCCTTGCCATGAGTCCTCTCCACCCGGCCGTCCATCTCCACACCTCCTACTGGTCTGGATGAATGTTTCTTCTTTAATTCCTTGGTTGTTGACCTTCCATTCAGTTCAAGTTTCTGGCAGTTTTGGTTGTTTTTTGTTTTTAAATTTGTTCTTGTCCTTCTTTTGGTTGTGCAAGGAGGCATAGTATGTCTACCTATGCCTCCATCTTGGCCAGAAGTCCTGATAAAATAATTTCTTAGTTGACATCAAGATTTCTCTTTTTCTAAAATATGTTTTATTGATTATGCTATTACAATAGTCCCAATTTTTTCTCCTTTGTCCCCCTCCACCCAGTGCCCTCATTCTCTCCAGCAATCCCCTCCCTTAGTTCATGTTCATGGGCTGTGCATACAAGCTCTTTGGCTTAAACATTTCCTATACTGTTCTTAACATCCCCCTATCTGTTTTGTACCTACCTATGTGTGCTTCTTAATCTCTGTACCTTTCCCCCATTCTCCCCTTCCCCCTCCCAACTAATAACCCTCCAAATGATCTCCATACCCATGATTCTGTTCCTAGTATGCTTGTTTGCTTGGTTTGTTATTTGATTCACTTACTGATAGTTGTGAGTTTATTGCCATTTTAATGTTCATCATTTTGATTTTCTTTTTCTTATATAATTCCCTTCAGCATTTCATATAATAATGGCTTGGTGATGATGAACTCCTTTAGTTTTACCTTGTCTGGGAAATACTTTATCTGTCCTTCCATTCTAAATGATAGCTTTGCTGGATAGAGTAATCTAGGTTGTAGGTCTTTGCTTTTCGTAACTTTTAATTCTCCTTGCCAATCCCTTCTTGCCCGCAAAGTTTCTTTTGAGAAATCCACTGATAGTTTTATGTGAACTCTTTTGTAGGTAACTCTCTGCTTTTCTCTCACTGCTTTTAAGATTTCCTTTTATCTTTAACCTTTGGCATATTAATTATGGTATGTCTTTATGTGGTCCTCTTTGGGTCTATCTTGTTTGGGACTCTGTGTACTTTCTGGACTTGTATGTATATTGCCTTCACCAAATTAGGGAAGTGTTCTTTCACTATTTTATCGAATAAGCTTTCAATTTCTTGCTCTTCCTCTTCTCCTTCTGGCACCCCTGTGATCAGGTGTTGGTATGTTTAAGGATTCCCAGAGGTTCCTAAACCTATCTTTGTTTTTCTGAATTATTTTTTCTTCCTGCTGTTCTGATTGGATGCTTTTTCTTTCCTTGTGTTCCAAATTGTTGATTTGATTCTCAGCTTCATCCCCTCCACTGTTGGTTCCCTGTAGATTTTACTTTACTTCACTTAATGCAACCTTCATTTCTGCATGGGACTTTTTTCATGCTGTTGAAGTACCCAGTGAGGTCCTGATAACCAGTGTTTTGAACTGTGCATCTGATAGGTTGGTTATCTACATTTTGTTTAGTTCTTTTTCTGGAGTTTTGATCTTTTCTTTCATTTGGGCCGTATTTCTTTTCTTCTTAGTTTGGCAGCCTCCCCGTGTTTGTTTATTTGTATTAGGAAGAGCTGTTTGACACCTCATCTTAGTTGTGTGGCGTACTGTAGAAAAGCACACCTGTTAAGTTGTATGGGGTGGAGCCTTCAGTATTCACCAGGGCAGGACAGCCTGTGTCACTGCTCTGTGGCTCTGTGTGGGGGAGGGCTCAAAGAGGGGAAAATGCCACTCCCTGGTCTCTGGAGTTTTGCCTGAAAGGATGCTGTCTCCCAGCACTCACCCTACTGCCAATCACTTCAATTTCTTCCCATATGCCACATGCCCTTCCAGATGTTGCCCTGGTGCTGAATCCCAGAGGGAGTGAGTCTGCATGAGTCCTAAGTCTGTTGTGGGCGTTTTAAGATGAGTCTGTAGAGAATCCTGTAGTTTCTACCACTGCCCCAACCACCACTATTTTTTGCAGCCAGATGTTATGGGGGCTTATCTTCCTGGCACTGGAACCCTGGGCTGGGGTCATGGTGTGAAGTTGGGACCCCTCACTTCTGAGGTATCCCTCCCTCCTGAGGGTATCCTTCCTGATTTTTATCCACTGCATATGGATGTGGAACCACCCATTCCCATCTCTGTGCCTCTCCATACCATGTCTCTGTGCCCCTCTATGTCTCTGCACCTCTCTGTGATTCTCCATGTTTCTCCTTCTCCTACCCATCTGGACAAATGTGGCTTCTTTAAATCCTTGGTTGTCAGTCTTCCAAACAGCTAGATTTTCTGGCAGTTCTTGCGATATTTGTTTTGTGGTCTTGTTATTTTTTGCTATAGTTGTGTGCCACTGCTGTAGTTTCTACCACGGCCCCACCCCCACTGGTTTTTATAGCCATATGTTATGGGGGGCATCCATCCTCACACTTCTCCTTGAATCTTCAGGAGAGGAAGAAGAGCAGCCTCCACCTGCCCATGCTAGCTCAAAGTATGTGGTATCTCTGGCCCTCAGCTCTCAGTTCTCTTGGTCAGAAAGACATGGTCAAGGTACTTACCATGAAGTTGTTTATGGAAAGCTCTATCAGCAAGTACAGAGAGTATGGTATATTGCCTGCCTGGCAGCCAGCCTTCTGTGTCAGGGCTACAAAAGCTGTAATAATAAGCCACTTGCCTTCCTAAACTTTTCCTGAGAGGACATTATCTTGTGGAGAAGAAGCAAAAACTCAGCTCCATAAACTCAAATGCTAGCAGGTGACCTCTGGCTTTCACTAGGACCATATCTTCTTTGTTCCCCTTTATGATCGTCTATGTGGACATGGAGAAGTGGACTGTTAAATTGGGAACTTGAACCCTTATTTAATTTTCTAAGAGAAATTCACTGGAACTCCCTGAGTTTCAGAATTCAGTCTTTATAATGGAGCAAAGAGTGCCCACTTGCCCAGAAACCTTCAAGAATCAGGTACTATGGGACCACAGAGCAGAGAGTGAAGGCAATGTTCAAGAGTTTTGGAGTTATCTGTAAGAAAGTTGCACAATCAAAGCGAGTTATGATCAAGGGGGCCTATATCCTCTGAGATCCAATCAGAATTGCATGAATCAAACTGTTTACTAGTTTTGTACAATCCTACATTGTTCCCACAGGCACAAAGTGCAGGCAGCATGCTGCCACCAAGAAAGCTGGCAGTGCCCTCCTAAGGAATCCCTGGGCACTGCTGGGGACCCAGATGGACTCAAAATTTTTTTGCCAGGGGCACCCAGCAGAACCATTGAAAGCAGAATCACAGAAATAAGTAGGGATGGGTAAATAAAAAAAAACACCCTTGGGGGCCTGGAAAGAAACCATATCAGGGCTCTGGGAAAGGATCAAGAGAGGGCTGGTTAGTGGATGCTGAGGCAGAGTGTTAGGACAAAGGGGTGACTGCAACACACTAGACTCTGGGGAACTGGGAATCTTAAAGCACTGGGGACAGTGAGCATGATGCAGTCCTGGCCAAGCCCCTTTCCCATTCCTGGGTGAAGACAGGAAGATATGTTCCATCAAGGAGTATAGAGAGAGAAAAAGAGAGAGAGAGAGAGGCAGAGAAATAGATACACAGAGAGAAACAGACACGGAGACAGAAGAGAGAGATTGAGACAGATTGATACTTGTGGAGAATACAAAATGCATAGTAAGGTGATAGAGATGGAGGACAGGAGAAGAGAATGTGTATTAGGTGAACATGGTTGAAAATTTGGTATCCGTGGGTTTGTTGGGAACACATTTCTTCTTATGAAGAACATAGCAGCTGCTGCTGAGAATCCAGAGGCAGATTTATGAGAGGGCTAGCCTGAGAAATTTCCCTTGCTTGTGAGCCTATCCTGTCTATCTAATCCCTAAAAACCATCTCTCTAATCCCTAAATCAGAACCCCCAAAGTTTGGACTCAATTCCTTCTGTTATTTGAGTAGCTAAAGGCACACATTTGGAGATTTCTTGCTCTTGCTCCTCCCTCTCCTCCAGGGCCATTCTAATAAAAAACTATCCAGAAGTTAATTGTTGGCACAATCCTACAACTCAGCTTCCTCAACAGGCAGTGGGTATGGCTGTAAAGCAGGGCTGGTGAGGTCAAGGGTCCTGGGACCTTCTACCTTCAGTCATATGGCCTTATTCTGGTCTGCTCTGAAAAGCTACTTCTGTACCATTCTGCAATAAGGGCTGCAGTTACAGGTATTCTTTCTCCTTGGGGATGGTATGAGAGCAAAGGACCTAGAGTTCTAGGACTCTGAACAAGCCTCAAACACTGAAGGACGCAGGACTTCAATGGGCCCACAAGGCCATCTGTAGAAGACTCACCCTTTTCCTAACAGCAGAGTCCAAGCCAGAAATATGTTCAAGGTTACAGCTCAAAGAAAAAAGTGTAAGACACAATCTTGCCTCTCTGCCTCTGCAGGAAGACTCTAGGCTCTGCTCAGTACAACCTCTCCTCTCTGACCCCAAGCCAAAGTCATAGGAAAAATTCTGGAGGCTCATACCTTTTTTCCCTGGAGTCTTCCAACACGCACTCCTCCAGTTATATGCCAACACCTCCCTTATAGGCCATCCATAGGAGAATGTGGGCCTCAAGTTCAAGAGATCTATGCCTTTTTGAGGCTCCTTAAAGGATAAAGAACAATAACAAAAATCCTAGATAGACACTGGTTAAGATTCACCTTTTTTAGAAAACCTTCCCAGGTTAATCACACTTGACACTCAAATACCTTCATACTCTTTAGAAACAACTATTATTGGTAAGGCAGGTTTCATATATTTAGTCCCATATTTTTGCTACTTGGACATATTTTCTTAGTGTTTCTTTGTCAGGGGCAATCACTATATTTCCTTTACCCTTCTCTCCACCCTCACTGGCACCTGCTGCTTCAATCCAACGCATACCCTCCCTGTGAGCCTAGCCTTAGCTCTCCAATGATACTGCATTCTCAGGATGGGATATTGACTACCTGATTCCTAGATCATGTTCTTGACTTGTATCAAAGTTAATTATCTTCCTTGGAAATCACCCATACTCTTAACTCTGACCTTTTCTTTAGTCTGTTCAGTGAACCTGCACAGGACTTGACTCCTCTCTTGGTCTCTGTTATCCTCTTGATAAAATTATGCAGTGCATGGTCACAATCTGTTTGTGGAGTCAAAACCTTGTATTTTGTCCTTATTCAGTTGGAGGATATTATTTTGAAGGACAAATTTTTCTTCTCTATTGTGTTTCTGAAGCTGGGTGGGGTGGGTGCTTATTTGCCAAGAAGTGGGGAGAAGGAAATGTGGACAGGGCCAAGGGAAGCTATGAGTGAGGGTTGGGGTTGGGGCCAGAGTTCGAAGGACTCTGAAAGATAACATCTAGGGTTTTGACCTTGAACCCCTCACCAAAGCTACCACTTCCATGGCTTCTGACACTTGTGCTTCCACATCCTATACCAAATAGATCTAAATATCAGTTTATACTTAGCCTAGGAGGCTTCTAGGACCTCTGTTTTTGTTTTGTTTTTTTTTTCATTTCCAGCCCCAGACACATTTCTAGATGTCTCTGCAGCAAAGTGAAATTCCATATAGGCAAGTCTTAGAAAAAAGAAAACTAAAAAGAAAGCAAAAAAATGGTAGTGAAAGGTGGAAAAGATGGAGCCCTTAGAGAAGGGAGTATCCCTGAGGAGGTGGGGACAAGGGGAGGAGAAGGGGAGGAGGAAAGGAGGGGGAAAGCAGGCCTATCCCTTTAAGGGGATTGGCTGTCAATCAGAAAGCCCTTTTCATTGCTGGAGAAAAGGACAAAGATATTCAGAGAGAAAAAGTAAAGGACTGAAGAAGGAGACTAGAGAGACCAGGATCCTTCCAGCTGAACAAAGCTGTAAAGCAGACTAGCCAGCCGGCTACAGTTGAAGTCAGAGTCCCAAAGACATGGGTGAGTTTCAAAAACTTTAGCATGGAATATTTAAACAGGCACAGGAATGCACAAGAGAATTTCCAACTTTGGGGTTCTCAATGGTTTAAGTGAGTTGTGCTTCGGCACTTGTTTTTTTTTTAATTCTTTAGTACTCAATTAGATTAACTCCTTCTCTGCTGTATTGAAATTGATGCTTTATCAGCAAAGAATTCCATCACAGCACTTGAAAAGTCCCATAGGTCCTTGGAGAGAGTACCTGGCAGGCTGGATATGGTTATGCGTCCTCCTAACCCCTCACTTTCTTCTAACTTCTTTTTCCGCTTGGTTCTCAGACCCTGGTAATGGCCATGTCAGTTGACATCCCTGGTTCTGCTGGATGCAATTGATTGTTGGGTACCTCTCAGATGTACTAAATAACTGCTTGCTTGATACAAAATTTGGACCCTGTTTGGAAACAGTAGGAAATTGGTGAATTAGGCAAAATGGATTCAGGCTTGGCCATGGCCAAGGAGGCCAATCTCAAGTTCAGAAAATGAAAATAAAGTCTTTGATGGCTTTACCATGGTTAATGGATAAGAGCAGTTGTGTGTGTGTGTGTGTGCATGCATGTATGTATGGGTGGCCATAACTAACAAATATTCACAGGTTTAGCCTTCATGAGGGCATAGTCCAAATTCTAAATCCCTGTGATGACAAGGAGGCTGCTAGGGCCTTAGGGCTCTTGTTGACTTGGTTGAATACTGAGGGCTTTTCCAGGTTCCATGAACAAAGAGAGAAGCTATGATGTTTAGCCTTTGGTAATGTTTACTCAGAGCACAAGGGTATTTGTCCACATGAGATGCTACAGAAACATGTAGACATTGATCACACATGGCAAAACAAGAGTAGCAGCTTGAATACATCCTAAATAAAATGAAAATTCATTGCCCTATATATTCACCACCAAATGTAGTGCCCAGAAGATTCCAGTGTCATCCAAGAAGATAGGTTTTCAACTCTATTAAGCTGGTGTCAGCCTTTAGGTTGTTTTATCCTGAAACATCAAGAGAGCTATTTTCAGCATGTTTTCAGGTAGGATAATTAAGATGGCAGAGCACTGAATTAAAAGTCAATATAATCAAGTTTATATCCCAGATCTGCCACATATGAACTTCGTGACCTTAGGTAGGTCACTGTAAATTATCACTTTCTCATCTGGAAAATTAGGATCACAATAACTGTTTTGTCTACTTTCAAGGTTGTGAAAATCAAGTAATAATGATGTAAAAATCCTTTGAAAGTGACTAACCATTGTAAATCATGATAATACCAATTATTATATAATAACTTGTATACAGGTTAACTCATTTTTTCCAAAGTGGTGGGGTTTTCTTTGTCTGCACTTCGTGCACTTGGGTAAGAATCATTTTACCAATTGAGTGTGGTCAGGTGAGAAGTGAATGTCGGAGAAACTCAATTCCTTTCCAATTCCTAACATCAGAAAACCTACCTGATGTCAGAGCAGCTGTTTAGGTAGGTTGTGATTTAAAAATGGAGAGGGAGTAAAGAATGGTGTTAAATATTACTTCTTCAGGGGATGAGAGTGTGTGGCTCTATAACAATTGTAGTAGACAATTATATCATGGAATCTGTGGTTGGAAGAAACTTTAGAAGCTATCTGAACCAAACTTTAATGCAATAGTCCCTTTCACAGTAGCCAATTATATGTCCCTACAGCCTCTTTATTAATCACCTCCAGGTACAGGGAGCTCACTACCTCAACTGTATAGAATGCTGTAGCATTGGAAGCAAAGAGGAACAATGAATTCAGTCTGCACAAAAGATTTATGGGGGAAATGATCGTTCTTTAAACCTTGTCCCAACTTTGGAGGAAGATGTTCCAAATGAGTCTTTGGGATAACACTAGAACTGGAAAAGAGCCAAAGAACAGTAGCTGATTAGTCTCTGTTCAGTAACACAATGCCATTACTGAACAGCAAAACGTTGACTGGCTGTTATCCTGGTAACCAGACTTTGATGTTTCCCTTCAAAGGTGGCTCTTTGAGGAGCAGTGTAGTTTTGGCTAGCTCAGAGTAAGTTGGTGAAGGCCAAGCAAAGTGTGGAGGCAGAGTTGGGGTCCAGTTTTACAAAATACCTGAAGACTAACTGAACCCCACCCTATGCCAAGAATGCTGCAAGAATGCCAGGAGCTAAAAAGAAACCAAATCCAAACAAGCACATTTACTTATTCTTCTTAGAGACACTTATTTAAATGATCATGGACAGTATTCTGTACCCTACTCCTCATCTCGGCCATGCAGAACCAGTGGAGCTCTTGAAGAGTCAGGCAGATGTAAAAATCTGTTCTTCTTTGAGGTGATTTTGTTCTGGCTTTGCACTAGGAAAGCCAGTTTACTCAACAGCCTGACAACTACAAGTACTCTCTCAAAACTATCTCAGTAGTAATAAGGCTCAAGAACCTCTTGAGGCTTGGTTGGGTAGGGGAACTACGGTCTTCAAACCCATCAAGGTAGAACCCCAGACTGGCATCTTTTTTCTCTTGTTGCTTTTTTGTGTATTATCCTGAAGCCCTAAACACCATCATCAGGGGATAGTTCTTAGTCTTGAAAGAAAGCAACAGTAGAAATGCCTTCCTTACCCACAGAAATTCAGGTCCAGGGTAAGATCTAGTCAGAATAGTGAGGTGATCAGGAAGGGTCACATAAACCATGGAAGGCAAACAAAACAGCTTTTCCTTCCTTTCCCATCACCAGGGGCTAAACTTATATCATAAGCTCAGCAATTACTAATGGATTAATTCCTCCTTGGCTATTTTCAAATGATCCTAAGGGTGATCTGTCTGCTCTGTGCTGGCCTCTGAACTCTCTACCAGGCAGGGCTCTGAAAGAGTCAGTGATATCCCAAGGAAGACAACAAAGTTCTCCAGATCAGCTTTACACTGCAACCAAGAATAAAGGAGACATTGGTAAGAGACTGACTTAAGGAATAAGGTATGAAAAATGTTGTCTCTTAGCTTAGTGTCAGATGCTTCTTTTTTACCTTCTTATATGTGGGCAAGGTGAAGGCAGTTTGTTATGGATAGAGTTTAACAATCAAACTTCTACCCCAGCCTCCCAATGTTTTGGCATAACTTGGTTCTGTGTGTGTGTGTGTGTGTGTGTGTGTGTGTGTGTGTGTGTGTGCTGTGGAAGAGCAGAGACTATAGGAAACAAGGTGGTCCAGATGCGGTTGCCATGGTAATAATAATACCCAATTGCAAAGGAGGCTAGGATTTCTTTTGCTTTAACACTGTCTACATTTTGCTTTGTCTATCCAGCAGGCTTGGATTCCCATGCCCTAGTGGCTTCAGGGCTCCTTTTCAGCCTTTGAATGTTGTGTAAGAGCTAATTTCATGTAGGAAAGACAAGATTATAGGCAGGACTTTGTCTGACCAGAATACGAGCAGAAGCAAAAGTCTTTGTCACTGGTACCTCCTTATGATTGTTGTTTTACTCCTAAAACCCACCCAGTGATCCCCATCTGTCCCCAGTACCAGTCACTGCTGCTCTAGCATCTTGGCCCTGTCAACTGCTTATAGGCTCTGATCAAGGAAGCCTCTGTTTATGGGGTGAGGTTAAGGGGTGGGATCTGGGAGGAGGGTAAGACTGTGGGGCAGATTAGAGACCTAGGGAGATAAGGCCAGTTTTTCACTCAATGAGCCTGCCTGTTGTTTAGCTATATTGTATAGGGCTCTATTTTCCCCTTTGTTAGCTGGGTTCAAGGGACAGGGTGGGAATTGTGCAATGCACAATTGGTTTCTTTCTACCATCCATTTCGATGAAGCCCTTCCTTTCCTCCCTTTGATGAGTTTCCAGATTCACGATGAATTTCCATCATGGAGCTTGTTCTTGAGGCATGTTCAGGGCACAGGAAAGGAGGGAGGGATTGGGAACTCTTGGTTTCTGCTTAAAGAGACAGCATCAGGATCAACACAGTCTCTTGGATAGATATGGACATGTCACAACAGTCCTGTCAATCTTTGTCAGACTCCTGTGAAGAGCATTAGTGAAAAGGACTTGAAGTTCTATCACAGATCCATTAGACTAGTTTGGGGAGTTTGCAGATAAATATAGTCAACACTGAATATTTCCCCTTTCCTTACATTTTCCCACAGGACTTGGTTATATACATTTTAACGCAAGATGATAGGTAGCTTTGGTCTTTGATTCACAGACATAAGTTTGTCCTCCCCAAGACTGAAATATCTTTGAAGAAAGGGACTGAGCCTTATAATCCCCTTTTGTTGATCATAGGATTTAAGTTACTGCTAGTGTATTTAATAACTATACTGAATCCACATAAACAGAAATGAAAGGGAAACATTGGGGGAGGGTCATTATTTTTCTCTATGATCTCTCATCAGTTAGTTGTTTTAATCCAACTGAGTTGCATTGGGTGATATGATTACTATACAGTTTTTTTATGACAACTCTACTATGTTGCAGGTTGTACTTAGCCTGGAAAATGTGAGACTGTTTCTTGAGAGAGTCAAGAAACTTCTTCAGAATCCCTCAGAGCCTTCCAGAATTACACCAATACCCTTTCAACCATGAAGGATTCTGAAGTGGAGAGCCTGTGGCTTTAGGCTCTTATTCCCCCATTCCCATGGACATTTCTTGGGCTATGAAAAATGAAAGTGAATCCAATGGACCCTTCTCAGAATGTTTAGATTGTCAGCTACTTTGAAGAAGACACAATTTCTTGCATGTTCTGAGTTTTTCCCTGTTGGAACCCAAAATTTGATATTTTACTTAGACAGGCTGACATATTCTTCACTTCTGCTGGACTTAAATACCCCCAGAACAAACATTTTGTTTCGATTGTGAAGAGATGGACATCTGATGCTTATGTTGATATTGAACTGTTTATAGCTCAACAGTGATATATTTATCCAGGGCCATTTATTTTCAACTGCACATTAGAGATTCACTGAAGCCTATGTCCTTCTTGTCTCTTGCTATGAGTGGCAAAAGGATTAGAGCAGAAAAGGATTTACTATGTTATTTGAGCTCTAAGAAAATAGAGGAAAAGTGGATGTAAAAAGAGAGTATCAGGCTTAGCTCCTCATCACCCAGTAAGAACAATACATATGACACTCCCTGATTATGTGGATAATGATCAAAGGATCAGATACACTAAAGAGGATTACAACCCTGGAGGGGGCATCAGCTAAAACTTAGAGTGGAATTTTCTGGTTAGCAAGAGTTCAAGTTCCTCCATCTCTGATCACACCTGCACCACCATTTAGCCCTTCCCAGGGTGAAAAAGCTGGGGTGAGTGAGTGGGCACAGTATAGTCACTTGCTAGGGTGGATGGCTCTCCTTACTCTAAATAAACAGTTCTGCCATTGTTCCTTGATTCTGACCCCCTCTCCATGCCCAGGCCTGTGGGCCCCTGCAGAATACCAATGAGGCTCCTGAGATCTTCTGGGAAAAACAAGGCTTCTTTGTCTGAGGGATCATGGAGGGCTCTGTCTAAGCCCTGACCCTGTGCTAGGGAGAGAGGGAACAGTGGGGTCACTGATGTTTCCCTCCCCCCACCTCCAGGCTTCAGAGACCTTATTTACTAGAAGAGTCTAAGAGTTTGGGGGTGGGGAAAAGTTGGATAGGCAGAGAAAGAAAATGGCAGCACTGCTTATTTTCAAGCTCCTTTTTAAAAAAGATTTTATTTATTTATTTTTAGAGAGGGGAAGGGGGGGAGAAAGAGAGGGAGAGAAATATCAATTTGTGGTTGCCTCTCACACACCCACTACTGGGGATCTAGCTTGCAACCCAGGCATGTGCCCTGACTGGGAATCAAACCAGCGACCCTTTGGTTCGCAGACCAGCACTGAATCTACTGAGCCACACCGGCCAGAGCTCAAGTTCCTTTTCTTGACTTAGAGGATGCATCTAGTATTTTAACCTGCTGTGAAAGAGGAAGATCAATTTCTGAAATTTTTCCTGAGAATAATCAATTTCAAATGCTGTGTTTCTCTCTCTGGTATACACATGCATGTGTGTGCACATTTGCATGTATGCATGTATGTGCATGTGCAAATACAAACATATATATACACACACACCATGGACCAGTTCTGATGAGACACTCTTACCAAGCACTATTGCAAAGTTCATGCTAAGGAAACTCTGCCTTTACTTACAGCAGCACAGCTACAAATTGCTTCCAAAAGAGGCCAAGCTTTTTGACAGTAGTGCTTCATTTCTTGGAAAAGAAAACAAATTCAGTTCTGCTGCAAATGTTAACTACTTACTCTGCTTGACTTGAGCTTCTAAACCTAATCCATGGTGTGATATAGAAGAATATTTGAAGAAGAGGCTCTTTGAGGACCAAGGAAGGGCTGTCATTTTGGGGGATGGCAGGTATAGAACTCATTCATTCTGTAGCTCTGAGAACAGAGACAAATGAGTCTACCTCAAGTTTCCCATTATAGAGATAATTTGGTCCTTTAGAATCTGTTCAGACTGATGCATTTCAGCCACACAAATCATCAGATGATTAATCACTCAAGGCTAAAAGGAAACCATACCAGTATTAGGAAGGTTGGGCAAAGAACTCCTGTAGTCCCTGATACTCTGATATAGATAAATGAGCTTTGTATAAAAATTCAAACCTAAAATTTAATGCAATTTATTTTCTTTTTATAAGAATTTCCAAGGTGCTTTTCCAAAATGGCAGTTTTTCAGCACAATTGCTGATTATTTGTGTGTGTGTGTGTGTGTGTGTGTATAAAGAACTCATATGTACCTATAATCATATATAAAAATCTAAAATACTTCATATATCATATCTACATATGTGATATATGAATAGATATATAAAATCAGTGTGTGTATTTATATATGTATATGTATAAAGAATTATTTTCTGACAAGATTAACATTTTATTAACATTTTATTTCTTCTACCTTCTGGGGATCAGACCAAGAGGCCAAAGGGAGCCATCCTTTCCCCATATAGACAGTCATATACTTAAAATTTGTTGAGTTTTACTTCATGTGGCACCTTAGACCATGGGCCTAGTTGGGGCACAGCTGCTCTTGGAGCCTGGGACTTCTTGTGTGCTTTTTCTGTCTCAGCAGGTCTAGGGATCTCGGGGACTGTTAGCACTTTAAGACACCTGTTTACCAAGGCCCTGGTCTATTTTTGTAATGCCAATAAGATGTTTCATGCTCTTCTGACTTTGTATAAAGTCTCTTTGTAGCTATTTTGACAGAAATGCTATGTCAGACTAAGGATGGGGACATTGGCTAAGCAGCAATGTAAGGGGACAAATCAGCCATTGAAAAATGTTCAAAAATCACTAAGAATTTTTATTACTGGGAATAATAATAGTAATTCTCCCTTTACCATCTTCTGTCCTCTGCCAGTTCCCTCCATCTCCTTGGATTGCTGTCCACATATCTAATCTAAGAAGAATCAAGCATTCCATGCAGCATATTCACACAATGTTCAGCAATATGCAGGAGCATGCAATTTTCAAAGTTTCCCCCACCTGGAATGCATAATTTTAGGGTCAATCTCACATTCCAAAAGCCTAAAGCTCTATACTCTCCTGCTTTTTGGACTCTGAGGTGAGACTCCATCCATGCATGTGAGCACAGGGCCTGACTGATTTGGCAGAGAGGTATGAGTGGTATGGCCTTCCTATTGTACATCCCTTACTGTTTCTCCTCCTTCTTCCCCAGGTTTGTTAGAGTGCTGTGCAAGATGTCTCGTAGGGGCCCCCTTTGCCTCCCTGGTGGCCACTGGATTGTGTTTCTTTGGGGTGGCGCTGTTCTGTGGCTGTGGACATGAAGCCCTCACTGGTACAGAAAAACTAATTGAGACCTATTTCTCCAAAAACTACCAGGACTATGAGTATCTTATCAATGTGTGAGTACTTGTCATCCTACACAAACCCCTCTCTTTTTCCTTCTCTCCATCTTGGAGATACAGAACTCATAGGTACCTTAGTGACAAGTAGGGAATTGGTGTGGCATCAGGAAGGATTCCTGAGTCTTCCTCTGTGTGCAGATTTCACCTATGCCACATCTGAACCCGTAAATAAGGGGGAAGTGCCAAGTTCAGAAAAGAGGAGCCTGTCTGCTTGTGACTCCCCCAGCCCTTTTTCTCTTCTACACATTCAAACTTTTGTTCAGTAGGGTTAACATTGACTGAGTTGGAGCTTCCAAAGTGGTAGGTACAGAGAACTCAAGGGAGACATAATGACTAGACAGAGTAGGGTCACTGCACTTGGTTTGACACGCCACTTGAGTCTTCTCAGGCCCAGTACTAGCTTTTTCTATTCCTAGAGCAATTTAGGTTTCTGTTCCTTCATTGGTCTTCTTGTCTGTTTCCTCTCTCCTCTGAGGGAGCATCTCTGAAAAGTTAGGCAAAGGAGAGTAGAGTACTGGTTGTTCAGGTCATAGGGTAGGCAAGGCATGGGTGGAGAAACACGTGCATCTAGCCACGCACTCCCTGTCTTCCTTTACTTCAATCCAGATAAGGTGGAAGCATGGAGACAGAGCCTAGTGATCCCTCTAAAGACTCCTGAGACTTGTTTAGGTGCCCATTTAAGTGTCCACTTCACTTATGCAGTAAAGGAACTGGTTCCTCAATAAGATTCTCTGATCTTACTTGTCTATCTGTTAATGTAGGATCCATGCCTTCCAGTATGTCATCTATGGAACTGCCTCTTTCTTCTTCCTTTATGGGGCCCTCCTGCTGGCTGAGGGTTTCTACACTACCGGCGCAGTCAGGCAGATCTTTGGCGACTACAAGACCACCATCTGCGGCAAGGGCCTGAGCGCAACGGTAACAGGGGGCCAGAAGGGGAGGGGTTCCAGAGGCCAACATCAAGTTCATTCTTTGGAGCGGGTGTGTCATTGTTTGGGAAAATGGCTAGGACATCCCGACAAGGTGATCATACTCAGGATTTTGTGGCAATAACAAGGGGTGGGGGACAATTGGGTGTGAGTCTGTGGCCTCACCCTCGCACAAGGCTGGGTCCTCTTCAGGTACCTGGCCTTTTAGTGAGGAAGTGATGGCTACAGCTGAACTAGGTCAGGAAGAACGTGGTGCCCATCTGGCTTTGCCTCACCTTTGTAAAGTTCCCTAGAAAATTTCATCTCAAAATAAAAAGCATGAGTTTTATGGGATGCTTTGTATAATCAGACCATTTCTAAGTCATCTGTTGGTATCCCTTTACTTCCCTCCTTGAAGGGACCATAACAAGAATAGATCTGACTGCCTAAGAGTCTAAAATGTCCCCCATGCAGCTGAGACATTGGTAGCTAGTCTGAGAGGGATGGTGGATCATGGAAATTAAATAATTTATTCCAAGGTGGGATTCACAATACTTTGAGATCATATACTATTGGAGGTCCCAGGGGGAACTAGGATAAATCTGCATATTTAATGCTTTATCTTTTGACTGAAGGCTATCCATGCTTCTGAGGCACACAGTGGTTTTTAGTCTCTAGAGTTAAAGGTCCTTTGGGGGCTGAACATCTGTGGGTTGTGGAGATGTCTTTTGTGACCAGGAGCTGACTTAGAAAGGTTTTGTTTGAATCTGAAATTTAAATCTCCTATTGGCTTTGTTCAATGACTAGGGATCAAAAGTCTTATGACAAGAAACATTTTCTAAGTTCAGTCTAAGGCAAGAAATGGCACGACTTTCTTTCAAGATCTATTTTGATCTCTTCACACCTTATCTGCCCAACAAATCTCCTGAAACCTCTCTAACCCAGGGATCCTTCTCACTCCGCCCCCCCCACCTGTTCCTGCCATCCTCCATCATACTCAGGGCCAGTTCTCTTGTAGATACTGCCATTTGTCAGAGGTGACTTGCTTACTAATTTCATTTGGTTGGAGATCCCTGGAATCTGGTTCCATTTTGGGAACATGCCACTCCAGGATCTCCTACTTTGTGTTTTAACATCTATAGGCTAATGATCATTTCTAACCAACCCATGTCAATTGTTTTAGTTTGTGGGCATCACCTATGCCCTGACTGTTGTGTGGCTCCTGGTGTTTGCCTGTTCTGCTGTGCCTGTGTACATTTACTTCAACACATGGACCACCTGCCAGTCTATTGCCTCCCCAAGCAAGACCTCTGCCAGTATAGGCAGCCTCTGTGCTGATGCCAGAATGTATGGTGAGTTAGTGCATGGGTGCCTTGGATTCTCAACCCCCTTGTGGAAGCACTATAAATTTGGTTCTTAGGGTAAGGAGGGTGGTAATTATGGGGGAAAATAAGGGGGATGCCTGGATCTTAGTTTGTTATCCCCTCTCCATCAAAACTGGAGATATTTCTTCCCTTGGAAAGAAACTTCTTTGAAGTGGGAGGAGATTTCTTGACTGTATACACAACTCTATCCTATTTGACTGCTGTTTCTAACCCAGAACACTACATTTCAATAACAAACACAAGATTTTACAATTGTTCAATATTACCTTCTATTTTTTGGTAAATATTTAGAAAAGAGAAACCTGATTGTTAATAGGATCCAACTTTTCAGCCAGGATGATTAAAAATGAAAGAAGGGCTCTGAAGAAAAGTCTTCATGTAGCCCCACAACTCCATGACGCTTACCTTAGTTGACTTGTGTGTCTTACTTAGGTGTTCTCCCATGGAATGCCTTCCCTGGCAAGGTGTGTGGCTCTAACCTTCTGTCCATCTGCAAAACAGCTGAGGTGAGTAGGCCATTTAGGTTACTTTACAGTGGAATGGCTAGTACCATACAAATTCCTACCTGTGGCCTTTAATTTTAAGGATCACAGTTTCTGTTTGCTGGATTTTGAGTTAGGGCATTGTCTTCTACAAAATATTGGCTTAGACCTGACTGGTATGGCTCAGTTGGTTAGAGTGTCATCCTGTAACTGAAAGGTTGCGGGTTCAATTCCAAGTCAGGGCACATCCCTAGGTTGCAGGTTTGATCCCTAGTCTGGGTGTAGGTGCATGCAACCCCTGATCTGGATGTGAACAATCCTCGGTCCAGATGCATATGATCCCCAGTATAGATGCCAGTCCCCAGTCTAGCCCAGTCTGGTCATGTATGGGAGGCAACCAGACAATGCTTCTTTCTCCCACCGATGTTTCTCTCTCTCCCTTCCTTTTTCCCTTCTTTCTCTAAAAACAATGAAAAAAATGCCCTCATGTGAGGATAAAAAATATTGGCTTAGTGTACCTGAGCCAATGATCATAGATGGTAAAATATATATGTCCCCTAGAGGTGCATAGAAAGCCTTTCATTCCAAGACCCCCTCCCTTAAAAGAGAAATTTATAACTTTAGGTGAAGATAGAGCTTAATGGTAAAATCCCCCAAATGAAAATTTTCATTCATTTAGTTAAAAAAACCCATCAAGAAAATTGTGTTTAGAGATATTCATATGTTTTACAAAACACGTTTAGTTTGGAACTTCTCAATCTCTAGTGAGAAGTAAAAAAACAGTACATTTGAAAAAGGAAAATACTATATTGAGTACAGATGTTATACACAAATGAAGCAGAGGAATAAAAGTAATCCTGAGGAAGAAGGCAACGAATAATTTATTTGAAAACAAAATGTTGATTTAAAATTTTTGGATCCTGTGCACAATTGTAAGGAACAAGTTGATTAAAATATTTTATGAGTATTTCATGTGTATTCTGTGTTCTGGGTGTTATGGGGCTAGGTATTTTGGTATACATTGAAGAATGGAAGATCTACCCTCAGAGAAGTGACAACTTAGAAATGAAGAAATAACACAGAGATAGATATCAACACATATTCAGAAAGCTGAATTTGTCCTGGCTGGTGTGGCTCAATGGATTGAGTGCCAGCCTGTGAATCAAAGGGTTGTGGGTTCCATTCCCAGTCTGCGGCACACGCCTGGGTTTCAGGCCAGGTCCCCAGTAGGGGGCATGCGAGAGGCAACCGCACATTGGTGTTTCTCTCCCTCTTCCTTTCCCTTTCTTCTCTATTCTAAAAATAAATAAATAAAATCTTTTTCTTAAAAAAAGCTGAATAAATGATATACAGCAGAGCATATTTTTCCTGTTGCAAGAAACAGTTCTTCGTTTTGCATTTTCTTGCAGTTCCAAATGACCTTCCACCTGTTTATTGCTGCATTTGTGGGGGCTGCAGCCACACTGGTTTCACTGGTGAGTTGTCTTTGAATGATACTGGCAAATAAATGGGCCTGAATAACTGGGGTCCACCTATATTGAACATCAAAAAATAGACTCCTTCTAACCTTAAAATGATAGAGAGAAGCTACTGGGAAGAGACAGCAAAGTGTAGAGACTGTGCACTTCTACTTTGTGTTGGCAAGGCATAAAAACCATAAATTAGGAACAAGGCAAATGAGGAAAGAGGAGGTAAGAGATTCATAGTCAAGAATAATAATATTTAGCATTTTCAGAGCATATGATATCATCAAATGACTTACAGTCATGCATTACAGTTAATTCCCAACACATCCTGGTCAGATCAGTGTCAAGAACACTGAAACATTACTAAACATAGTGTTCCAAAGCCTGAAATTCTATGTACTGTAAATATGACCCCATCTTGGATATTCTCCAAGGGATTTAGTTACTCTCCTGTAAAAGCAGGAAGGACTCCCAAACAGTATGAGGATTGTTATTACTATAATGTAATTCTATATTCCAAGTCCCGCTGGTGGTATTATAGCACAATGTCAAGGTAATGCATTAATTGTTCACATTAAAAACCTAGGGCAATGAAGGGTGAAGCAATTTATCTGAAGTCATTGTATAAGTGGTGAATGTTCAAGGATAACCTCACAGAACTCCTGGCCCCTACTGCTGAGGGTTTTATATAGTTTAATTGTTTCTCATTTTATAAAATACATGGATGGATTAAGTACTGGAGGGATGTGTTGCCTGCAGCAAACACCCTATCATTCCAGGTCACTTGGACATATGGGTAAGGTGATGGCAGAGCCCATGTATTGTTCACTTCCCTCAGGAAATGTCTGTGTTAGGCCAAACATAGGTGTCGAATAAATCCTTGACGAGTTCATTCTCTGGGCCTGGG
Source organism: Micronycteris hirsuta (assembly GCA_004026765.1). NCBI lineage: Eukaryota > Metazoa > Chordata > Mammalia > Chiroptera > Phyllostomidae > Micronycteris > Micronycteris hirsuta. The sequence goes on from PVJI01021192.1 coordinate 20,242, forward strand.
TCATTGGAAAGAAATATTTCAGAGAAGACTGGTAGTCAAGTAGATAGGACAAAAGCCTGGGATGTGATACTTTTTAAAGAACAGGTTTTCTTCCTTCATTTAGCTATAATTTATTTAATTCGTTCCTTAGTCCCAAGAATATTGGAGGAGGGAGAGACTTTCCTTTCCTACTTGCACTCATATTCTCTCTTCTATTCCCTACAGCTCACCTTCATGATTGCTGCCACTTACAACTTTGCCGTCCTTAAACTTATGGGCCGAGGCACCAAGTTCTGATTGCCTGTAGAAAATTTCCTTTCCCTAGTTAGTGAGGCTCTAACCGCACAGCCTACATACTATGTCTCCCATGTTAACTCTTTGCCTTTGCCACTGACTGGCCCTCTTCTTACTTGATGAGTGTAACAAGAAAGGAGAGTCTTGTGGTGATTGATGTCTCTCTGTGGACTCTCCCTTGTATGTACTTGTTTTAGTAATTTTGCTTCACAGCTGGTTCCTGCTAGAAGTGGGAAATGCTTAAGATGGTGACTCCCCAACTGCAAGCCACAAAGAGATGGAGGATCTACTGCAACTTTCAAGCAACTCCTGAGGACCAGGGAGTGTTTTCTCAAAGGGCACTTCCACTGATAGAAACAAAGTGAAAAGAAAGATACTCAGGTAGAAAGAAGGAATGTACCTGATCCTGTTAGAATATATAGGGACCAAATATACTCTCCTTGGTATGCAAAACAGAGAATTCAGTCCTGTCTCCCTATTACCACTGAAGATAGAAGAAAAAAGGAATGCTAGTAAAACAGTTAAGAGCATTTCCCCAAATCTACCTATTGCAGCTGGGAGAAGGGGGTCAAAGCAAGGATCTTTCACCCATAGAAAGAGAGCACTGACCCTGATGGCGGAGGACTATTTGAGCCCTAACTCAGCCAACCTTACTTACAGCATAAGGGAGCATAGTGTCTGTGTAGACAGAGGGAAAGCCTGGTCTTGCACCTCATTAGAGAAGAGAAACAGGGTGTTATCAGCATTTTCTCACTCCCTTCTCCTTAAGAGCAGCTACCATGACAACCCTGTAGTTTCCAAGGAGCTGAGAATAGACAGAAACTAGCTCAGATTTTTTAAAAAAATACTCATTTAAGAAGCAGCAGTAGCTAGTGGCTAATGGTGTAAACTGAGCCAGCTCTCTGATAGACACAGGGTAGATAACTGTATGATAGCATGTCTTTTTTTTTTCCTGTTAATTAGTCGTGTACTCTGGCCTCTGTCATATCTTCACAATGGTGCTCTTCTCACGGGGTATTATCCATTCAGTCACTGCAGGTGATTTGAAGATCTTGATTTGTTTCAGACTGATGCACATTTCACATTTTCCAGTTTGTTTTTCACTTGGATGGGTTTGTACCAGAAAGGTCTGGAGAATGATTCTTTGAATATGATTCTCTAACAAATGAAAATTGGATATTAAACATCATAAATGATACATAAAATTGGCTAGTTCCATGCATCTATTGCAATCTTCTATAAATTATTCTGCCTTTTGTAGAAACAGATTTGGTGAATTTGAACCTCAGTTTGAATAACCTATTATTTTAATTATTAGTTGATTGTTCTTTATAGCTAGTGGGAAATGATTTGATATAGCAATGTTACTTCGGTGTGTTAAAAGAGTCAGATTTTTCATACAGGTTATTCTCTCCTGGTGTAGAACACATAACTGAATGTACCACCTGTCAGCTATTCAGTTGGCAAGATTCCATGGCCAAGGAAAGGTGAAAAGATTTTGAAACCTGATTAGCTCTCAGGTTTTAGTCTTCTCTTTCTTGTTTATTAACTTTGGTTTAAAGATAAAAGGCTGATTTGTCTTTATTGAAAGAAAGATTTTATGGGTATAACTGTAGGTAGCTCTTTTGTTGTAAAGAGATATGTTTCCCTCCCAAAGTGGTTTCAGCAATGTTTAAAGAGATACAATATCTTTACAAAAACACATGTGATATTTGTTTTCAGACCAGTATACCAGATAAGCTTCCAGGCTGCATAGAAGAAGGAGATGCAAAATGTTCTGTAAGAAACCAATCAAGATCAAAAAAAAAAAAAGTGAAGTAATCCATACCTTGCATTTTGTTTTGATTTAACAACATAAATAACCGGTCTTTCCTGAAAACCCCCTAGCATACATACACATATACACACACAAAGAGAGTTAATCAACTGCAAGAGTTTCCCTCATTTCTGATATAGAATTTCAATCTTAACACACATAATGGATAAGCTTTTAGAAACTTATCTTACAAAATGTATTTTATAAAATTAAAGAAAATAAAATTAAGAATGTTCTCAATAAAACAGTGTGTCCTCTGAGTGAATTGTTCTCTTTAACCCTACAATAGAACTCAAATAATTATATCTTTATTATGCTTTGTTTAAGAAGCTTATTAACTTTTCAGGTCATCCAAGCCATTCTCACAATGATTCTCTAAAATATACTAGATGAATCACTTCTAGTTTTATAGCTGGTGACACTAAGAAATAGAGCAACACTGATAAACCAAAGAAACCCAAAAAGAACATTTTTGAGCTTGGACTAGAATTCAGATCTTGATAACAATTCATTGCCTGGTTTAAGGTTTCTTTTAAGTTAGGTTTTAGATGGCCTGCTAATTCAGAATCAAACAGGGTTACTTCTTTAATACAATAATGGTGCCCAGCTCTAGTGTCTTTAGAATTAAGTTATTTTTAGCTTTTCTTTGAAATATTTGAATTTTTCAGTAATGAGCCCTTGATGCTTCATACATGAGTAATGCTTAGCTTTATCTGGAAAGTACTGGAGGAAAGATTGAATGTCAAGGCAGAGCACATATGGTAAGAGCAATATAAATTTAAACAGATTGTGGCAGGACAGTATTAAAATAATGAGTGACATCTACTACTCTGATTGATCAACCCACTAGCCCCTGGGACAGAGCATTAAATGCCTGTGACAACTCCAGGCTAGAATCTGGTGTTCTTGATCAGCACTCTAATGACCAGCCTAAAGAAATCTGACTTAGCCCTGGCTGGTGTGGCTCAGTGGATTGAGTGCTGGCCTGTGAATCAAAGGGTCGCCAGTTCGGTTCCCAGTCAGGTCACATGCCTGGGTTGCAGGCGGGTCCCCATGGGGGGCACGTGAGAAGCAACCACACATTGATGTTTCTTTCCCTCTCTTTCTCCCTCCCTTCCCCTCTTTCTAAAAATAAACAAAATCTTAAGAAAAGAAATCTGACTTAAAATTAGATGTAGATTCATTGTCTTATCATCGCAGCTGGCAAGAAACATGGTTGGAGAGAAAGGAAACTTTAGTTAGGGCAACAAGTCAGCAATCAATTAAGGAGCTCCATTCAAAAATAGTTTCATGAGGGGAGGGTGGAGGTAAATAATGTGGGAGAGAAGAGAAAAGGCTATAAATGAACATGGATAAAGGACCCATGGACAAAGCCAAAGAGGGGTAGGATCAAGAGTGGGGAGGTGGGGATGGGTGGGGTGGGGAAACGTGGTGGTGGAAAAATGGAGACAACTATATTCAAACATCAATAAAAATAAACAAATTAATTAAAATAGCCATTTAAAGATAGTTTCATGGGTGGAGATGGAAGAACATATAAGAGGGATAAATGGTAATTGAAAAAATACAGTAAAAATAAATTAGAAAAACAAAAATTGTTTCAATTTAATTCCCTGATTGCTGCTTCATTACAATTAATCATCTGTAAGCAAGTCTGGTTGGATGACTTTAAGACCAAAAGAATAAAGATATGACAAGTTCTTATTTTTAGACACTAGCAAAAAAGGACACAACACCATATTTTGGAGAATTGATTCATGATGCTATAAAGTGAATGTATTTTTGCCTCAGAGGAGCAGAAAGCTAGTTCCCAAGAAAGCTGTGTTAGTCTGCCCTTATTTAGCTCTGCCCTCTGGGACCGAACAATAGATGGAGTTTCCAGGCTCTCAGAAGCTGAGAGCATCTCCAGTGTATCAATTGAGCCCATTGTTCTTAGCTCTCCCACACATCATAAACCTCCTTTCTCTGAACTGAAAGAGCTCTCTTTGTGCTTAGATCAGCCAAAGTTCAAGACGCATGAGTATAAACAAGAAACATTTTCTTACAGTGTCAGTTATGTTGCTTTTTCTATCTTAAGGGTCAGTACTGCATACAGTTATGCAGGGTGTTGAAGCTGCAAATTTGGCCAGAGCTACATTTGTTTATTCATTAATAGAGTCTACAAACATTTATGGAGCACATATTAAGCTTTATGCTAAAACCTGGGAGTTTCAAGTTTGGGGTCTATGTCGGTAGAAAGGTGATAAAGATATGATCTTACATTAAAGGATCTCACTCAGCCTCAACCAAAACAGAGATGTCTCCTAGGGTGGAACGTAGTGGAGGCAAGAAGCTTGCAAGAAACAATCTGACCAGCTGACTGCAAAGGCATCTGAATTCTCCTCTTAGTATGTGGGAGACATGGTGGTTAAAGGCCATGATTTCACATGGCTCTGGTACTCTTAGGCCCTGAAAAAACAAAACTTCAATTTAGAGTCCTGAAAGCTTGTGACTTGCCCTCTCTATGTCACCCTGATTCTGGCCTTACATGTGACAGTATTATGCACACACTGTCACAATGCATGTGCGTGTTTTCACCCACTCAGTCATCTGAGGAGTTAGAGGGCACATAGATCGGGATTTACATAAACACAGGCTGTTTATCATTGCTTTTGCTTTCAGTCAAGGCTAAATCGGAGAAGCCATGGAAGAGTATGTGATAAGATACAGGTACTTCTCTCTGAATTTCTTTACTGTGAGCACAGGCAGTGTGTCTATTAATAAACATTAACAGTTAGGTTGATAAATATTAAGTAACAAATGGAAGAAAATTGATTCTTAAGAAAAAGAAATTAAAATTTGGCCTTTTCCTATATCAATAGCAGGTATGGAATTCAAGTTAATATCTACAAATTGGGAAATATTTTCCTTGTTCACTCACTTGTGTTGAAACAAGCAACTATGCTCTTCACAATTTTTGTTGTCCTGCAAAGTTTCCTGCCTGTGTTTCTGCTCTGGTATTCCTTGAACTGATACACTTTATTCCAAAAGATAAAGAAAAATTAAATAAAGTATTTTCCAGATTATGAAATAATCAAATGAAATCCAAACTTAACATTTTATTCAAACCTTCAACAAATATTTATTTAATAAATTCTCTGTGTCAAGTGTTATGGTAGGTGCTAGTAATACAGCAATGAAGAAAACACACAGTCTCTGCTCTCATAGAACTCAACTAAACACAAATAGGATTAGAGGGGAGATAGACAGGAAAGGCAGAAAAGACAGAATCAGGGAGAAACTTCTACAGTTCCAGGAAAAACAAAAGGTCAAGTAAAAGAAGATGCAGGATGTAATTCTGTATCTAGAGAAAGAGTCTGGCATACTATGGTATTTATAGTAAAAAATGTTACAAATGGCCTCTTATTGTTTTGCTCATCAATGTGAATAGAAAGCTAACTCTGAGCTCAGAAGAAATTAGCTTCATTGATAGTCCACGTACTATGTGAAACTCTACCTTTCAAACATGAAAAGGGAAAATCATGAAGCTTGATCTGAGGGCTACAATTTAAAACCAAACAAGTCAGCTGATATTTTAAAATGTATATATGGCTCTAATTCTATTTAATGACTTGAGCTTACATGTAGAGCCACTTAAAAACAGAAAGGAAATGTGGGTTTTGTGATCAAAGCTCTCTTCCATGTGCCCAAATGTACCAGATATGAATTCTGTGGACTCTCATTTCATTTAAAATCTTAAAGTAGCTCACATTAACAAAAAGTGTGATCAGAAACATAATCAGACCTCCAGCCAAGATGGAGGCGTAGGTAAACACACCGTGCCTCCTTGCAGAGCAAAAGAGGAAAAACAATTTAAAACACAAACATCCAGAACTGACAGAAAATTGAACTGAGTGAAAGTCTGACAACCAAGGAACTTAAGAAGACATGTTCATCCAGACCAGTAAGAGGGGCTGAGCTGGGAGGAGAGCAGGTGGTGAGTCAGCAGTTTGCGGAGCGGTATTAGCAAGGCTGAAGCTGCCTGTAGAGGGCCGCAGCGGGTATGCCTGTCCAAAATATGGCCAGTGCACTCAGCAAAACCCACGGCTGGCCGACCCAGACCCAGCGGGGCTAAGACTGGTGGACTAGGCGATTGTCCCTCATTCGCGTGCAGATAAACCAGGAGAAAAAGCTGGGGAGAGAGCAGACTGCACAACCCACCATTGAGGGGAAATAAAGCCTCAAACCACCAATTAAAAACACCTGTGGGGGTTGAGGCAGCAGAGGGAGAAACTCCTAGCCTCACAGGAGAGTTCATTGGAGAGACCCACAGGGACCTGAAACTATGCAAGCCTGCCCACCCACCCCAGAGCCAGCACAGAAGTACCCAACTTGCTTGTGGGTAGCGGGAGAAGTACAGAGAGTGGAGCAAGAGCTATTATTCACTCAGGCCCCGCCCCCACAGGCAGTGTCACATCACAGTGAAGTGGGTTGTCCCACCCTAGTGAACACCTAAGGCTCCACCCCTTAAATTAACAGGTGCACCAAGAAAAAAAATGGCCCAAATGAAAGAACAGATCAAAGCTCTAGAAAAAATACAACTAAGTGATGAAGAGATAGCCAACCTATCGGATGCACAGTTCAAAACACTGGTATTCAGGAAGCTCACAGGATTGGTTGAAATTTGGTCACAATTAGAGGAACAAATGAAGGATATGCTAAGGGAAATGAGGGGAAATGTGCAGAGAACCAATAGGGATGAGAAGGAAACTGGGACTCAAATCAATGGAGTGGACCAGAAGGAAGAAAAAAACATTCAACCAGAAAAGAATGAAGAAACAAGAATTCAAAAAAAAAAAAAAAAAAAAAGAGGCTTAGGAACCTCCAGGACATCTGTAAATATCCCAACATCCAAGTCATAGGGGTGCCAGAAGGAGAAGAGGAAGACCAAGGGATTGAAAACTTATTTGAAAAAATAATGGAGAACTTCCCTAATCTGACAAAGGAAATAGACTTCCAGGAAGTCCAGGAAGCTCAGAGAGTCCCAAAGAAGTTGGACCCAAAGAGGAACACACCAAGGTACATCATAATGACATTACCCAAGATTAAAAATAAAGTGAGAATCCTAGAAGCAGCAAAAGAAAAGGAGACAATCACCTACCAAGGAGTTCCCATAAGACTGTCAGCTGTTTTCTCAAAAGAGACCTTTCAGGCAA
>PVJI01021193.1:0-27421 GCA_004026765.1 Micronycteris hirsuta
GGGGAGGGGAGAGGCTGCAAATAACTGTAATTAAACAAAAAAATTAATAAAAAAAAATATATATATATAACCAGAGACATTTAAATTAAGAATAATCTAACAATAGCTGGGGGGCGGGAGGAGAGGGGAGAAGCGCTTTCAGGAACTACTATAAAGAACACATGGACAAAACCAAAGGGAAGGGTGGAAGCAAGGGAGGGAGGTGGGTTTGGCTGGGGTGGAGGGGAGTGGTGGGGAGAAAATGCAGACAACTGTAACTGAACAACAATAAAGTAATTTAAAAATATATTTTAAAAAATAAATAAAAAGACAAGCAGGTGGCTATCTGAACTACTCACCACTAGCATGTTCAAATCTATACATGCATCTTCATATACTGCTCTCACCTGACAAACTCCCAACACAGGATCAGTGCCATCTTGGTACCTAGAAGGTGGAGCACTCCTAAGTAAAATGTTATGACCATCCAGATTACTGTCATAAAAAACATATGGCCTTTGATCTTAGGACTTCAATACACCTCCTCAATAATTTCACTAGATCAACACTTCTTTCTACTCTCCTTAATAATTATTTTAAACTTATACATCTCTGTTGAGGAACCCTACCAAAGCCCACTCACCCTGCTTACTCTAAGTAGACAGCATAATTGTTTTCCTCGTTGAAAAAAAGTAGTGTCCAGAAAGGTAAAAGGGAAAGAACAGAGTGTGGTGTCATAAAAGCAAACTTTTCTGAAGAACCCTCTACCCTCTCTGTTACACAGAGACCATTACACAGAAAAGTTCTCAGGGCTTACCCTAGGCTCTCTTCTCTCCCCATTTTCAGTAGCTCTCATCTGCTCCTATAGCTTCAATTATCTTCTTCATGTAAATGACTTTGAAATCACTATTATTAGTTCAGACCACTCTCTTATGCAGCATTAAAACTTCAACTCAACATTCTCAACACTTCTACTTATATATCTAAAAAACACCTCAAATCCTCATGTTTAAAATCTCTCTCCCTCTCTCTCTCTCTATCTCTCTCTCTCTCTCTCTCACACACACACATACACATCAACTCTCTTATCCCCTTCTCAGTAAAAAGTACCACCACCCATTGCTTGAGATAGAAACTTGGTAGTTATCCTTGCCTCCTCCCTCTGCCTCACTCAATTCATCAACAATTTCTACTAATATTATCTCCTGCCTTCTCTCAAATCCAATCAGTTTTCCCTACTAAATAATGAACAACGACCCTGTTCAAATAAGGAAGCTAAAGCTGAGAGAGGTTAAGACATTGCCCAATTTACACAATTAGTAGGCAGCAGAGCCAACTCAGAGTTCTATTGGCTTCCAGAGCCCACGCTTGACATTAGAGAATACTACCGCACTTGGAGGAACTCTCAGAGTCAAAGATATTTCCAGGCAGAATATTTCAGCTGCAGAATGGCTCAAAGACCAAGGAAAGAAGGCACTGGGGATCATCAACTTTCAAGGAAATCGTCTAAACCCTCAAACAAAAGCTGTGCTACTTTCAAGAACTTCTGTGTCTAGGGAGTACTCTTGAAGCAGTCTCTACATGAAACCAGAAAATGGTCCTAATGCTCAGAATGAAGAGATAGAAGTACAAACAGATGGGGAATAGAAGGAGAAATACATCATGGAATGTGACTGCTGAGGGGCATGTGTCATGAATGAAAATTATTTTTTGCTTTTTTTTTTAATTCCTTGCTTTTAAGCCACTGCGATTTTGAGGTCATTTGTTACAATAGCATAACATGATTTGTCCTGACTAATTCAATCTCATCTGTTTTTATTAAGGCTTATGTCCAGAAAGAAATAAAGATTGAAATAGCTGTAAAGTAGTGTTCTTCCCTTGGGAATTTTTTTCTAATCATTTAATTTATCCTCTTGTTAAGTTCATGTTTCTCCCTGGTTTCTCATTTTACACTTCTGATGTCAGTGGATGTGTCCCCTGGAGAGACTGAGAAGCAATGCATGTTATGGGGTGGAGGGGTGGGCATAAATGAATGGTGAGTTTTCAGCATTCCTCCAAATGAAATTACCTTGAAAATTATGAAAAGGCAATATAAATAGGAGCTATTTTTATATTGTATTATCTTTCTAGAGATATATCTTTATGTCTTCCTCATTGTAGCCAACCAAAATGTTCTTGCACTAGAAGCTGCATCTACCTTAATGCAGTGACTCAGAATATTAAATTACTTTTGTTTCAAAGCATAGGCTTTGAAGTCTAGCAGAGCTAGATTTATGTTCTGGTTCTCTGTCACCTTCCAGCTAAGTGACTTTGGACAGTCTAAAATGAGGACAACAATTCTACATGTTTCACAGTGTCTTACGCAACTTGAACCATCAGTAAATATAAAGTGGTTAGTGCAGCAGGTAACGAGGCTTGATAGGTGGTAGTTAGCAGTCATAGCAGTAACACCATCATTTTCATCATATTGTTGTTTTCACCATATATCAGATAATCAGGGGTAGGTTTTTGTGTATTTGATCCAGAGTGGCTGGGTCTGAAAGGCAAGAGAATGGGAAGGCTCTTTTGGAAGGTGGGAGAAATAAATTCCAACATACACGCACACTGAAAAATCCATGGCTCTTCTGGATAACTTATGAGTTAATTTCTAGAAAGGGATCAAGAGACAATCTCTGTAAAATTAATCTTTTTTTTAATTTAATATTTACTGTTGTCAAACCAATCCATGCACATTGGAGGCAGATCTTACTGCTGTAAGGCTTATGGCAAAGAGGTGACAAAAAACAACAGTCACCTGTGTATGGAGGTGCCATGGTGAACTCAAAATACGGGGTCCAGCAGAAGGAAAGCCTGCTTGAGCGTGGTTGGTGGGTAATAATATGGGTGGAATAATTTATAGGATTTTTTGTTTTTTGAATTTGTTTTTCTATTTTTAATTTGAACATTTCACCTAAAATTTCATATGGTGTGCTTGAGTGTGATATTGTTATGTTACAGAATTACATGCTTATGATTTTGTAGTAAAAAGGGGTGTTTATATGTGCTGGACCCTGTATTTGTTGTTAATGGTAAGGGCGAGAGAAAGGGGTATACTCGAACAACTCCCAGCTTGGGGGTGGGAGTCTAAGCAAACTAGGTGAATGGCAGGCCCGTTAACTAAGATGGAGAAGACTAACAAAAGAGCAGCATTTCTAGCAGAGAGGGGAAGCACAGAGAAAATCAAGAGTTCTGGTTTGGATCTAGAAATTTAGACAGCAAATGTAAAGATGCTGAGTAGACAATTTGACATACAGCCTAGAGGTTAGGGCACACGTCATGGGGAAAGTCACTCATTTGGAAGTCACTGGCATGTAGATGTTAAATATTTTATATTTAAATAAGAGCGACTTAGGAGAAGTGAGCTAAAAAACTGAAGCTGAAGCCCTTCAATATGTAGAGTTCCGACTGAGAAGAGTAGCCAAAAAAAGTGACAGAGAAGCAGTGGCCAGTAAGATTGACAGAGAGCCAGGAGGGTGTGGTGAGTCTGGAGTAAACAGTGGTTCAAGGAAGAGGACACGGTCAACTGTGTACACATTCACAATACAAACTCACCCATCCTTTATTTCCCTGCCTCTACCCTAAATGGATCATTGTGCTTTTGCTCTTATTATTCTCTTGCACTGCAATACCTCCTCACCTGTCAAAGCCCTATCTATCCTTCATGACTATGTGAGAATGCCATCACCTTATAATGCATCTCCTGACTCCACCAATAAAACGTTTTCTCTTCCTCCATAATAGCCTATAGCCCATTGTATACTATATTTTATTCTGCTTTGTGCTTTAATTATATGTATTCTCTCTTCATCCTTCATGTATCCCAGTTGGACTGTAGAATAGGCCCCCAACCCCTTCTAATGCAGCAAAGTGTTTGGCATGTGTGAGGTGCTCAATAAACATTTTCACCGAGTTAAATCCAAAAATGTATACCTCAAGCCAGAAAAGTATCTAAAAAGGGAACTCTCTTTTATTACTTTAAATTTTCTGTTTACTAGCATGTGCATCATCTGTGCCGAAGCCCAGGAATTATTTATACATTCCCCTGAATATAACTTAAGCTAATGGTTATTTTTAAAAAAACCCTTTAGATCCATCTTTCTCCCAGATGTCAGGAATGAAAACAACAGGTTGCAAAACCCCATGGATGAAACACCCTTTGTGATCCCCAGACTTCACACTGGAAAGCTAAAAAGACTGTGCTACTCTAAGCCTCGGTTAGAAGTCAGGCTGGCAGTAGTTATTCAAGGTTCTTGCCTCAAATGTCACCATGTGCCTGCATTCTCTTACACTGGGGAGGTGGCATGTGGTAGAAAGAAGTCATCTGAAAGGCAATTGTGGCTAAAAGTTGTAGAAAGAGGAGAGAGAAACGGGTTAGAGTCAAAGTCAAAACTTTATGAACCAAAAAGAATTTCTACAGGCCTAATAATAAACAAGAATTATTTGTCAAGCTGCTGTGTGCCACATGCTACAAAAATGGCTGGCACTTATGGTAAGAATGTCAATCTTGATGGTTTCCTTTACCCCTCCTCCGTTTTGCACCATGTTGTATCCCAAAACTAATCACTCTACCGATATTAATCACTCTTTCATGGTCAATGGCAATTCAGAAAATTAGATCCTCAAACTTTTGCTAAAAAGTTCAGACCTTTACAGATATTTGTAAATAGACAAATTGCCTAGTGATTAAGGATATACATTCTTTTTAGTTTCACATTCCAGATCTACAACATATTAATTGTATGATCATCCAAAGTGCTTGTTTTGTGTTAACCCTACTTTCTGTACTTTCAGACTCACGTATTCAGTATTAGAAAACTTTTTGAGAGTGCAAGGTAATAACTATTACAAATGCCCAATAATACATTATATAAGTATAAATAATCAGCCTAACCTCCCTTTGCCACCAACATTCCCTCACAACAATAAAAAGCCTGGTAACCTCCTTTTCTTACTGGTGGCGCCAGTTCAACCACACTCTGGAAGGTATTGGTTTCCTTAAGTACAATGTGTAACCATCAGAACAGAGGAGCAGCATGAGTAAAAGTGACAGTATGGGACTTTGTGGCCTATAGATTTAGTTGCTCATACAAGAACATGGAAGGGAGAATCCCCAAAAGATTAGTCACTTTATTTTGTGTTGTAGAGCTCAATTCAGGCTAACAAAGCATTTGCCAACAAAGGAGATGGGATAATGGCAGTATTCACTTGCTCTGGACTGAATAAACAAATGTGGTATTTGTGGGCTGACTAACGTCCTGGGATAAGCCAGGCAGTCAGCCAAATTCTAGGAGTTTTGATGAAAAGACAGCAAGCCCACACTTTTCTTCATGGACAGTGCTCCATGGGAGTATTGATGTCCAAAGGACAGCCTGGGCCTTCAACTTGCCTTAAAGATTCATCCATATTCAACTACAGGGAATTCTCAATGTTTCTGTAATTAAAAACCTAGATTAAGTGATAGAAGCTAAATCCCTTCTTGGGAAGTATTAAATATGCCATTCATCTCCTTTTAGAAATGTGTTATCATTGTCCCTGTTTAAATACTACATTACCCTGAAAAGATATAATTAGGTCACTAAAATGTAACTCTGTTTCTATCTTTCTATTTATTCATTCATTTATTTATTGAGTGTCTTCTATATGCTCCAGGCACCATGTAGGGTTCTGTGGATAAAACAGTGACTGAGCCAGACACAGATTATGCCCTTGGGAAGCCCCCAAGCCAGTCTTTACAATTTCAAGGGTACTGGAAGAGTAACAGAATCCTGTGATTTTATTTTTGACCCGAGAAAAGTATTAAAATTTGCAATTTTTTTAGTTCCAAGACTATGTTCCATACGTTCTTGACTAACTCAAGAAAAACTTCCTTGCTGGGGAAAGAACTGATGCAATCTTCTTTAAATCTATAAAGCTGGTTCATCTACCCAGATCAGAAATGTGTTTGGTATGTGCAAGCTAAAAACAAAATCCCTGTGTGATTTGATGTGAATATAATATAAACCAGAGGGAGAAAGTTCACTGCGATAACTGACATACAGGAAGCTTTTTATGGATCTCCACAAAAATCTCAAGCCTTCCCTAAAATCAAGGGTCTTCTTAAGTCGTATTTACCCACATGAGAGCTTTCATACTTCCTATATGAAGATCTAATCTCCGTGATTTATTTAACCTGCAGACTCCCAGTAGGAGGCTGCCAAACTGCAAATATAGAGACTTAGTTTTAAGAGGCATTATATGTAATTGCCTTTAGAAGTAAATTCAGGTAGATTAGCAGATATTTAAGTAAGCTCTTTCACAAATAATTGGCAAGGAATCTGGAGTTTTTTAAGTCATCAAATCAACACCAAGTTTAGCATGTTTAGGTTAGTCTTGTAAACATACTCTTTGGGAATAAGGGCGTTACAGAATCAAGGCTTGGGAAAGAAGCATAACACCTGCTTAATCATTATGAAAAGTGGAGGGAGAGTTGGAAGAGAAAAATATAAACAAGTTGAAAAGGAGGAAAATAAGCAACTTCGGGTTTAGAAAATAGGGAAAGAAAACCTGATCCTGTGATAAGCAGAAAGCAGAAGTCACCCATATAAACTCTATTTGACCAGCAGCTAACTTTGTGTGCCTTGAAGGAAAAAACTGAAGTGCACAGCCCACAAACCAGAGGAAGGCCTGCACAGGAAGTGGAGAGGAAGATAATAGTGCTATGGACTTCGGGACAGGATGAAGTCACTCTATGTGAGAGGTTCAAGAAAATCAATGAGGCAATTCAGACATCAAAATGTTTCCTGTGAGACCCTGGCCAGTGTGGCTCAGTTGGTTGGAGCTTCATCCTGTAACCAAAAAGCTGCAGGTTCAATTTCAAGTCAGGGCATGTAATCAGGCTGGCGGTTCCATCCCAGGTCCAGGTGCATATGATCCCCATCCCGGCAAGCGCAGGAAGTAACCAACTGACACTCTTCTCTCACATCAATGTTTCTCTCTCTCCCTTCCTCTCTACCCTCCTCTCTCTCTAAAATCAATGAAAAAGTGCCCTTGGGTGAAGATGAAAAAAAATGTTTCCTGTCATTAACTCAGGACCACAACCTGATTCAAGCACCACGGAAACACAGATGAAGAAAGCCGTACAAGCTGAAGCCATTTCAAAAAACAATCCTCTGCTGTTTGCTTGTCAGAGATTATAAAAATCACATTTGAACACTGCTCAGGGCACGCGCACTGAATCCCAGTGAGGTGAGCAATTCTATGGCCAGTGTTAGATTTCCCAGAAAAATCAAACAAGCAGCATGAAATAGCAAAAAGAGCTTCCCTAGATAGTGCCAGAAAATTCAGTGCCAAAAGCCTGAGGTGGTTATTAGAAAATGGTTACCGCCTCTGTGTGACTGCAGTCTCCTCATTGCCAGCAAACTGCCACAGCAGAATCCAGCCAAAGCGATCACTGCTCCCTTGGGAAGCAATCACTGTTCACCATGAGCTCCTGCTAACATCCATCCCTGCTGTCTGTAAAGTGGCTAGACAGGGAAGGGCCAGTGATTTCTGTTGTCAATTAAGGAGAAATTACCCAATGGGATTTTAACTTTTAACTGGATTTCAGCCATGCTGTTTCCTTTGGTTACCACTCAGCTGGAATTCCTTGGTAGCCAAGTTCTACCGCACTTCACGTCCACGGTCATCAGAGCAGTACAAAGCAAGGAAAATTGGAAAGGGGTCAGGATACCCCACTTCCATCCCTATTAGCTGCAATGCCTTTGGCCCAGCCAAGTTGCTTTTTGTATTCCCTTGTCCTTTAATCATAAAATGGGATGATGTAAAACTTACCTCACAGGGTTACAGACATAGGAGAAAACAGATGAGCAAAATGTCATACAAGTACATTCATATATACATAAGTATGTACGTATACATGCACATATGTGTGTACATATATACATATACATACAACTTTTTTAATGTTTTACAATTGCATAAAAGTGAGGTATAGATTTGACAAGTCCCTGGGTAAGTTATATGGATAATCTTGACATTTTAGAACAAAAATTCTGTCCTTGGTTTTAGGGGAAAAGAAAATTGTCTAAATGTTCAGCCCTCTCTAAGTTCTTGTGACAGAATCTACATAAACTGACTTTCGATTGCTGGGAGGCCAGAGACAAATATTTTGGAAAAAAATAGCTATTGAGAAATAAATTTACATTATGCTGGCCAATCTATGAAGCACTTTACAAATATTATTTCACTTCCTGTTCATTACAATCCCATGAAGTATGAATTATTTAATAACATTATACATTATGCCTAGGTTTATGAATAAATGTATTGTTTGAACAGATATTCAAACTCAGGTCTGTCTGACTTCAGGGCCCTTCATCATAGAGCCATTCTAACTCTGTGAAGGAAACCATGTTTCTCTTTTGCCCCTCCCTATTTGAGGCTTTAGCATTTTGTTTTGCTATTAGAAGTTGACCAGTGTGCTCTGGCTGGTCTGAGAGTCCATCCCTGTTGGCCCCTCCTACAAAGGCAGATGGTATTTGGGTGGTGACAGAGAGGGACTGGTGTGAGAAAAGAGTTCTAAAAGGAGGAGGCAAAGAAGCTTTATGAGGAAAGCACCTATAGGACTTACATTCAGTTCTGAAAGAATGCATTTCTTGGGAAAATGCTATCACAAAGGACAAAATAGGAAAGACATTTCCTATATTCTCTGGCCATTGCATTTAGACTAAACTTATATCCCAGATGTGGCAATGAGCTATTCAGGAATTTCATTCAGTTAGGAGCAATATCTAAAAGGTTGTTTCCTCAGATGGTTTCTTTTGGAGTTAAAATCATTCCAAATAGCCCGGCTGGTGTAGCTCAGTGGATTGAGCGCGGGCTGGGAACCAGAGGGTCCCGGTTCGATTCCCAGTAGGGGCACATGCCTGGGTTGCAGGCCAGGTCCCCAGTGAGGGCCATGTGAGAGGCAACCATACATTGCTCTTTCTCCCTCCCTTCTCCTCTCGCTAAAAATAAATAAATAAAATCTTTAAAAAAAAAGTATTAAAAAAAAATCATTCCAAATAGCTATACTAATTTTGTTCTAGAAAGCAGTACTGACTCAGGAAATGTTTCTAATATGCTTCATCATAATGCTTAAAGCCTAGAAGAACCACAGAACATATTAGCATAGTTACTAGAAGTTATTTGGAAACACCAACTTGAAAAACTTTTAACAATAGCATTTTAGAAGTGAGAGTAATAATAATAGCTAAATAGCTGATATTTTTGGAAAGCAAGAATGGAAAGCATAGTGCTACACCTCTTACACAAATTATTTCATTTGAATTTGCCATATCCCAATAAGGTAAGCACTGTGATTCCCATTTTTAAATATGAAGACTAGGTTTGTCTTCAATATTTCTCATTGTCAAAACCAAATAACAAAGGAAGGTAGAGCGGGTCAAATGTAATGGAACATTTTCACATATACCCCCTCCAACCTCCTCATTTTTCCAATATTCTCTCAACTATCTTATTCTATCATCCATGGTGGTTTAAAAAATCCATTCATTTGTTCTATTGCTTCCCTAACATGGATTGTTGACTCCGTATACCCCACGGAATTACCCAGAAATTAAAAAAACACACATTAAAACCTTAAAAAAAGTAATTAAAGACATTTAACTTAAAAGGACCTGAGAATGGTCCTAGCCAGGTGGCTCCATTGGTTGGGGCCTTGTCCCCTACACCAAAAGCTTGCAGGTTCAATCCCCAGTTGGGGAATATACCTAGGTTGCAAGTTTGCCCCCCGGTCGGGATGCATACAGGAGGCAACTAATCAATGTTTCTCTCTCACATAGATGTTTCTCTCTTTCTCCCTTCCTTTCTCTCTAAAATCAATAAGCATATCCTCAAGTGAGAATTTTTTAAAAGGACCTGAGAATAAACTATGACTCCAAGAAAAGGGTATATGCAAATTATGAAATTAATTGTGAAATCTAAAAACCCAATGGAAAACTCTACCAGACTAACCCCATAAACAGATTTTCTCTGCAATTCAATAGAAATGATCCCACTGGAGTTATGCAAAAGAGAGATGTTGTTGAGAATCAGGACAAGAAGAGTTAGGTCAACACGATGAGGCATTTTGGTTGGTATGCGTGTTTGGCTGGCTCCCTCCCTCCCAGAGCCTGCCCCAGCTGAGAGATTTCATACCAGCACCAACCTTAAAAGCACACGGCTTCCTGGAGCAATGGGGATAATACAAAAAGATATTAACAGGATGACAGTGACAAGTTAGTTGTTGATGAAATCCAGCTCTAAAATATACCCAATTACTTATATCATCCTTAGGGTTTCCTACTTAATGTTTTCTCATCCAGTATCTAAACAGAAAAGCTGGATTTCAAAATTTTCTTAAAGGGAAAATATTTAGGAGGGAGTTATATAGTAGGTCTTTGTTTCTAATTTTTGTTACTAATTAGCCATATTTTGCCATATATTTTCTTTAATACTGTGTTAACAATAAAATGATATACAAAATTTTGTACAATATAAACTTAATCTATAAGAAACCTAGAAGAACCACAGAACATATTAGCCTAGTTACTAGAAGTTATTTAGAAATAAATGATTATTTATATTATAAATAATTATAATAATACATTCCACAATTTGTAATGAAATATACTATTATAAGATACTCTGCTTATTTTATACTTTTTTGCTTGATTCATCCATCACAAGTGGTAAGTTCTTTACCTTCCCAATTCCTGGAAGCATGGAATTGCAACAGTATGGACAGGTGTCTCTTCAATGCATACGTGAAAATTAAATCTCAGAAATAATTGCTGCCTTTTCACCAGTTCACCAGCATCTAGACTTTCCCTCTAAAATCTGTGAGGATGAAATACTTCTATCAGTACATCAGTGGATGCCGAGTCAGTGTTTTCTTTATCCATAGTTGGTGCAATGACATACAAATATTCAACTCTGGGGTTTGTGAAAAATTGTTAGGTACAGAAAAAAATAAAGAAAAGAGAAGAGAGGGAAGAAATTAGGAGGAAGGGAGAGGAGAACTTAGGCAGACAAGAGATGAAAAGACTTTTATCTATTAGCGTCAAGAGTTTATCTACATTGCCTGCATTAAATCTTTATCATAACTCTGGATGTAACTTGGATCACCCTCGCTTTTTCAGGAAAAAAAAAGTGGGACTCAAAGAAGTGAAGTATACTATGCTACTAAAAATTGTCAACCCCAAGATTTAAACTTGGGTCTCCGCGATTTTAAAAATACCCATTTTTTCCCCAATGTATCTCGTTACCTCCCTTTCCAAGAGAACATTCCTACAACTTATGCTTTCAATTCTCCAAGTGCAGATAACATATATTTGGTGGCAAGAAGACAGAAGTCTTTTCATTGATCTCTACAGTTGAGACAGGTTTATTCTCATTGAAAGAGAGATCGGATAAGAGGCAGGTGTTATTCCTACTATTTTGCTATGACCCAAACATATTATATATTTCCTAATCCACACTCCTAGATCCCTTTATCACCTTGAACTGTGTGTAATGAACAAATACGTTGAATAAGGTATACCTCTACTTAATAAATAGAATCTAGTTGTTCTGCCTTCAATATTAGCATAGATGCCTAGTTTAAACCTATGCACCTGATCCTCCTGCCTTTTTCCTCTCCTGAAGCAAAAATCTATATACAGAGTTAAGTCTCTATGATAACCTTAGCAGTTCCTTGAGGGCAGGCAGATAGTCCACTGGTTAAAGACAGGGGTTTGTACTTATCTGAATTCAAATTCAGCCTGCATCATTGATGTGACCTTGAAAGGCCAAATTATTTTTCTTCTCCAATCTTTCCGTGGTTCCTCAATCTCTAAAATGAGGATAATAAAATTTCATGAAGTTGTTATTAAAATTAAACAAAATAATATGCATAAAGTTCCTAGCCTAAGAAACCTAAGACCTAATGGTGCCTAAGACCTAATGAGAAGCAATACAGTGTTCTTGAAATGTGAAAGGGACTTATCTAAGAAACAGATCTAGCTTATATGAAATGTAAAAGGGACTTGTCTAAGAAATAGAAGAAGATCAAAAACTATGAGCAGTAAAATGATAACAAACTCACAACTATCAACAACTGAACATAAAAAACTAAAACTAAGCAAACAAATAGAACAGGAACAGAATGACAGAAATGGAGATCACATGGAGGGTTATCACATGGGGCAGGGGAGGGGGAGAATGGGGGGGAAGGTACAGGGAATAAGAAGCATAATTCATAGGCACAAAGTAGACAGGGGGAGGTTGAGAAAATCGTAAGAAATGGAGAAGCCAAAGAAATTATATGTACAACCCACGGACATGAACTAAGGGGTGGGGGGAGGGGAAGAATAATGCTCGAGGATGGGGTTGTACAGAGGGGGATAAAGGGAAGGAAAAAAATGGGACTACTTTAATAGCATAATCAATAAAATATATTTTTTTAAAAATTAATGGTTAAGAAAAAATCCCTAATTAACAAAACTATGTTATTTGCACATTTGCTGAGATAGCACTATAAGTTGCAAATAGTAATACTGGTTTGGCAAAAAAAAAGTGCATTTACTTTTTCTGTAAAATAAAAGACACATTTTTCATTTTCACCAATAACTTTACTGATTTGGATATTTTGAGTATATCAGCCATCTCCAGTATGGTATAACGTTTATTGTTCTCAATTAATGCCTTGATATAACCACTATCAACTTCAACTGGTCTGCCCAACCATGCAAGAAATCTCCAGCAAAAAACTTAACAAGTCACTTTTGGGATGTTCGATCAGTCACAGCACCTTGTCCATAGACTGCACAATTTTTTTGCTATCAGTTGTGTTTTTATCTTTCTTGAAATAATAAGCATATCAGGTCAAAAATGTTACATGTTTTCTTTCATCTCTAATATTAAAATGGCTATACAAAAATTTACCTATTCTGATGAGTTTGTTTAAATGTATGCTGATATGACAGCTGTCACAATACAATTTAACAAAATTGTTTCAAATGAATTTAAATACAACTAAGTGCTACTATCTTACAGAAAGAAAGAAAAAAAACATGAAACTTTTGGCCAACCCAATACATACCTGAGCCAAAAATCAAGTTATAGAGGTTATAGTGGAGACTCTGATGAAACCACCAGAGGATTCAAATGCCACTTCCACCACTAATGAGCAGCATGGAATTGAATGAATTAACCTTTCTAAGCCCCAATTTCTACTTCTACAAAATCAAAACAGATTCAAAACATTGACTATTGCCCTGGCCGCTGTGGCTCAGTTAGTTGGAGCATCATCCTCTACACTGAAAGGTCACAGACTCAATTCCCAGTCAGGGATCATACCTGGGTTATGGGCTCAGTCCCAGTCACGGAAAATACAAGAGGAAAAATACAGCTCATTACCCATGGGCTCCAAACCTTTGGTAAGCTGTATAACTGCAAAGAAGTCTATCCTCAAGTTTTTCTTTTTCCGTATGACATCTAAGTTTTAACTGTAACCAAATACTCCTGGTGGTAAGGGTATCTGAAATTTATTCCATTCTCTTTCAAGAACTTTGAGCTTTAAGTCTTTAGATCTAGAAAAATTGACTTAAAAAATCTATTTTGAGAAAACCAATTATTAAAGCTTTAGCTTACTAACCAGTGAAAATTAAAATTCAGGAGATAGCATAGAGTGGAATCGTTCCATATAGAAAATATTACTTTCTATACGCAGATTACTCACAATCCATTTTGTAACAAAAGCAAGATTTTTCTCATTGGAATCATGGAATATTCATATCAAAATATACCTTAATGACTACAAATACAAGGTGAAATAAACTTGAAAAAATACATGGTTAGAAGTAAATACATGAAAATGGAAAATTAGGAGTAAATGTTTGAAAACAAGTCATTAAGGCATTTTCTAATAAGGTACAGATTAATGTAGAAGAGGTGTTTCCAGTTGCTCTTCCCTTTCCAAACTGAGAAGATGACCACAAACAGCAGCAGTTACACACCTCAGAGGTGCATTCCACCCTGTCTACCACAGAGAGAGTCATACAGGCCAGGTCCCACGCCAGATGGGGGGAGCCACCCTAGCATGGCCACCAGCATTCTCTCCTCTTTGAATCCCTTGAAGAGTTCTGACCAGTCAGTATTCCGTGCAGAACATCCAACAATCTGGATGTGCTAGACTGGCTCCTCTGTGATGAGGTTAAAATCAAGCATTCCATTAAGAACCCAACTTAGATAAAATAAACCTGAAACTGCACATAGTCTCTCATTTGGTAAAGGTGATAACCACCACTGCTTTCTCTCTCTCTCATTCTCTCTCTGTCTCAAAGCAACTTTTCCCTTGGTAATTAATAAATAAAATCTATTGGGTGATATTATAAGACTATTCTGTTTCCCAGCCACAGTCTATTGTGATCCCTCGGGGTCAAAATATGGTGATTTTATAATTTTAGGATTCACTCTATATTTATTAGCTGCCATCCTCTAAAAAGAGAATCGTATTCCCTCTCCATGAATTAGTGTGGTTTAAATTGCATCTCTTTCTTTTTAATGCTCAAGTTATCCCAAATTAACCCAGTTAGAGAAAAATTTTTGTTTTGAATATACAGCAGTTTAAATTTTATTGTGCCATAATGTCTATAAGAGGTTCACAGGCATATGATGATATTGTTATTTATATTTATCATTGTTATTATCATTCTTTAGTAATTTATTTCTATCATGCT
Organism: Micronycteris hirsuta; assembly: GCA_004026765.1. Taxonomy (NCBI): domain Eukaryota; kingdom Metazoa; phylum Chordata; class Mammalia; order Chiroptera; family Phyllostomidae; genus Micronycteris; species Micronycteris hirsuta. The sequence continues at coordinate 14,757 of PVJI01021193.1, forward strand.
GGATTATCATTAATCAACTCAAATCTATCATGGCACAATTTTCTGAAATGATATTACATATGAATATAAAATACTTCAGAACTATACATAAATATCAGTAACATTGTTTTATAAGCCTATATAATACTTCTCTTTAAATTTCAAGTGCTGATTTGAGACTAGAGTACCAAATTAAAAATCCTAATATTGCCTTTATATTATATTTTTTCTAAGTGTTGAATTTAATTTATTTTGAAAATTTCATTTTAACACTGCCTGGGTTTACAACCAAATCAAATACAATTTAAGACTAGGGTGTCAAAACTAAAATCCTAAAATTGACATCAATAATGATAGTAATTTTGGCTTATGGTACTTTTAAAAAACTCATTTCAACTATGCCTTGGTTAATAACTGTATATAGTTTTTCAACTTAATTACGCATACTCACTTAAAGTGGGAACACCAAAATAAAAAAAAAAAAAAAACACTAAACCTAATGTGGCTTATTTTGGCTCATGGTCTGTTTCTTGTAACTTTTTTCTTTTATTAATGCCTTTACAGTTGTCCCAATTTTCCCCCTTTACACCACTCCACCCAGTCCACCCCCACTTCCGCAGTCAATCCCCACATCACTGTCCACATCCACAGGTCCTTCATATATGTTCTTTGACTAATCCCTTCATCCTCTTTCAGTCCCCACTTCACTCCTCCCCTCTTACCATTGTCAGTCAATTCCATGATTCTGTACCCCTGTTTCTATTTTGCTCATTAGTTTATTTTATACAGTAGATTCCTCCTATAAGTGAGATCATATGGAATTTGGTTTTCACTAACTGGCTTATTTAGCTTAGCATAATAGTCTCCAGCTCCATCCATGCTGTTGCAAAAGGTAGGAGTTCCTTCTTTTTTCTGCTGCATAGTATTCCATTCTATAAATGTACCACAGTTTTTTAATCCACTCATCTACTGATGGTCATCTAGGCTGTTTCCAACTTTTGTCTGTTATAAATAGTGCTGCTATGAGCATAGGTATAGGGAACCATTCCATGTGGTATGGTGAATGTAGCCCAGCCCTATCAGAAAACCTATAGGTGCAAGTCAGCACACAGGAAGCCAAACCTATGGATTGGCTTTCCCTTGGGAAATCAGGCCTGTATTGTACCTAGGCTGCTTTGAGGCTTGCTTTTGCTAAAACTCCCTCACCCTGAATTGAGGCAGCAAATGTTTACTGCATATCTTTAAAGTAACTTCCTAAAATCTATGCCAAACCTCCCAAGGACAAGTATAACCTGTTCAACCACTTTTTCCTTTGCATTTGCAAACATCTTTTCTGTATAGTAATTAGCAACTTCCTCTCTTTTGTTATCTGTAAAAGGTGGACCTGTGCATAGTAAATGAGGGCCATCCTCAATGTAATGTACCCAGAAAAGTAATAAAAGCCTGTCCAGGCAGGGGTCAGGGCCCTCTCTCTCACTCAGAGAGTGGCCATGCCTCCCTTTTTCTCCACAGGACTGCTGCAATCTGTGTGAATTTGTTCATTGCAGCCACAACACACAGACCCCAAGGGCCAGGGTCTGCCTCACATAGGGGTGCATAAGTTCTTCTGAATTGCTGTTTCAGGGTTTTTAGGGTACAATCCCAGCAGTGGAATCACTGGATCACAAGGTAGTTCCATTTTTTCATTTTTTGAGGAAATTCCATACTGTTTTCACAGTGGCTGCACCAGTTTACATTTCCACCAACAGTGCATTAGGGTTCCTTTTTCTCTACATCCTTGTCAGCACTTGTTTGTGATTTATTAATGATAGCCATTTTGGACGTATGAAGTGATATCTCATTGTGATTTTAATTTGCATCTCTCTAGTGACTAGTGACGTTGAGCATTTTTTCATATGTCTCTGGGCCCTCTGTATATCCTCCTTGGAGAAGTGTCTATTCTGGCCCTTTGCCCATTTTTTGTCTTCCTGGTGTTGACTCGTATGAGTTCTTTATATATTTTGCAGATTAAACTCTTGTCCAATATATCATTGGCAAATGTTCTCCCATAGAGTTGGTACTCTTCTCACTTTGATGATGGTTACTTTGGCCATGCAGAAGCTTTTTAATTTGATGTAGTCCCATTTGTTTATTTTTTTATTTCCCTTGCCCTAGGAGATATATCAGCAAAAATATTGCTATATGGGATATCCAAAATTTTACCATCTACATTTTCTGCTAGGATTTTTATAGCATCATGACTTATATTTAAGTCTGTCATCCATTTTGAGATTATTCTTGTGTTTGTTATGATTTGGTGGCCTAGTTTCATTTTTTCTGTGTGTATCAGTCTAGTTGTCCCAAAAGCATTTATTGAAGAGACTAACTTTACCCCATTGTATGATAGTGCCCTCTTTGTCAAATATTAATTGACCACAGAGACATATGTCTGTTTCTGGGCTCTCTATTCTGTTCCATTGATCTATGTGTCTGGTCTCATGCCAGTTCCAGACTGTTTTAATTACAGTAACCTTGAAGGTATTTGATATCAGGTATTGATATCAGGTATTGTGATCGCTCAAACTTTGTTCATCCTTTCCAAGATTGCTGACGCTATTTGGGGTCATTTTGAGTTCCATACAAATTTTTGGAGTATTTGTTCTAGATCTATGAAATACATCATTGGTATTTTAATAGGAATTACATTGAGTCCATAGGTTGCTCTGGGTAGTAAGGACATTTTAATGATGTTAATTCTTCCAATCTATAAACATGGTATATGCTTCCACTTATTTGTATCTTTTTGTATTTCTTTCTTCAGTGTTCTATAGTTTTCTGAGTACAGGTCTTCTACCTCATTGATTAAATTTATTCCTAGGTAGATTTGTCATTGTTGTCACTCTAGTAAATGAGATTTTTTCTTAGTTTCTCTTTCTGATAGTTAATTGTTGGTGTACAAAAATGTCATTGATTTCTGAGTATTGACTTTGTATCCCACTACTTAGCTGAATTCACTTACTAAGTTCAGTAGTCTTTTGGTGGAGTCTGTAGGGTTTTCTACGAACACTATCATGTCTTCTGTGAATAATGAATGTATTATTTCCTCTTTTCCAATTTGGATGCCTTTTATTTCTTCTTCTTGTCTGATCATGTGGCTAGAACTTCCAGTACTATTTTGAAGAAGAGTGGCAAAAGCAGACACCCTTGTCTTGTTCCTGATCTTAAAGGAAACACATTTAGCTTTTGCCCATTGAGTATGATGTTGACAGTAGGTTTTTCATATATGACCTTTATTATGTTGAGGTATGCTCCCTCTCCTTCCACTTTTCTGAGTGTTTTTATCATAAATGGGTGCTGAATTTTATCAAATGTTTTTTCAGCATCTATTGATATGATAGATTTTGTCCTTCATTTTATGTAATGTATTACATTTTTTGATTCGCAAATATTGTACCATCCTTGCATCCCTGGCATAAATCCCATTTGATCATAGTGTATGATCCTCTTAATGTATTGCTGGAAATGGTTTACTAATATTTTGTTGAGGATTTTAACATCTATGTTCATCAGAGATATGGCCTGTAATTTTCTTTCTTTGTTGTGTTTACCTAGTTTTGGAATTAGGATGATGCTGGCCTCATAAAAAGTGGTTGGGAGTCTTCCCTATTCTCGAATTTTCTGGAATAGTTTGAGAAGGAGAGGTGTTAGCACTTCTTTGAATGTTTGCTAAAATTCACCTGTGAAGCCATCTGGTCTGGGGCCTTTGTGTGCTGGGCATTTTATTATTAATATTATTATTATTATTATTGTTATTATTATTATTATTTATTAATGCTTCAATTTTGCTAGTTGTTATCAGTTTATTCAGGTTTTCTGCTTATTCCTGATTCAGTTTTGAAAGGTTATATGTCTCTAGAAATTTATCCATTTTGCCTAAGTGGTCCAATTTATTGGCATAGTAATTTCTTATACTCTTTCGTATTTCTGTGGTATCAGTTGTTACTTCTCCTCTTTTAATTCTTATTTTATTTATTAGGGTCCTCTCTCTTTTTTCTTGATGAATCTGGTTAAAGGTTTGTCAATTTTGTGTATCTTTTTGAAGAACCAGCTCCTCAATCCATTGATCTTTTATTTTTTAAGTCTCTATGTCATTTAATTCTGCTCTGATCTTGATTATTTCCTTCCTTCTACTCATTGTGGGCTTTGTTTGTTCTTCTTCCTCTAGTTCTTATAGAGGTAGCATTAAGTTGTTTATTTGAATTTTTTCTGTCTTCTTTAGGTAGGCCTGTATTGCTATGAAGTTCCTCTCAGGACTGCCTTCACTGTGTCCCATAGATTTTGGGCTGTTTCGTGTTTATTTTCATTTGTTTCAAGATACATTTTGGTTTCTTCCTTGATCTCATTGTTAATCCATTTATTATTTAATAACATGATATTCAGCCTCCATGTAGTCAAATGTTTTTGAGTATTTTATTGAGGTTGTTTTCTAGTTTCAAGCCGTTGTTCAAGAAGATGCTTGATCTGATTCAAATTTTCTAGACTATAAGGCATTTTTTGTGTCCTACAATGTGGTCTATCTTTGAAAATGATCCATATGCATTTGAGAAAAATGTGTATTTTGTTTCTTTTTTAATTTTTATTTTTTAAATATATTTTGTTGATTATTGCTGTTAGAGTTGTCCCAATTTCTCCTCCTTGGCCCCCCTCCACCCAGTACCCCCCATGCCCTCAGGCAATCCCCACAACTTTGTCCATGTCCATGTGTCATGTATGTAAGTTCTTTGGCTTCTCCATTTCCTATACTGTTCTTAACATCCCCTTGTCTATTTTATACCTACAAATTATGTTCCTTACTCCCTGCACATTTTCCGTTTTTGTCATCCCTCTCCCAGCTGATAACCCTCCAAATGATCTCCACATGTGTGATTCTGTTCCTGTTCTAGTTGTTTATTTGGTTTATTTTTTAGATCAGTTGTTGATAGTTGTGAATTGTTACCATTTTGCTGTTCATAGTTTTTGGCTTCTTTTTCTTAAATAAGTCCCTTTAATATTTCATGTAATAATGGCTTGATGATGATGAACTCCTTTAGCTTTAGCTTTTCTGGGAAGCATTTTATCTGCTCTCCCATTCTAAATGATAGCTTTGCTGGATAGAGTATTCTAGGTTGTAGGTCCTTGCTTTTCATCACTTTGAATATTTCTTGTCAGTCCTTTCTTTCCTGCAAAGTTTCTTTTGAGAAATCTTATGGGAACTTCCCTGTAAGTAACTCTCTTCTTTTTTTTTCTTGCTGTTTTTAAGTTTCTATCTTTATCTTTAACCTTTGGCATTTTCATTATGATGTGTCTTGGTGTGGTCCTCTTTGAGTCCAACTTGTTTGGGACTTTTTGTGTTTCCTGGACTTGTATGTCTATTTCCTTCACCAAATTAGGAAAGTTTTTTTTTTCATTATTTTTTCAAATAAGTTTCGACATTCTTGCTCTTTATCTTCTTCTTCTGGCATCCCTATGATTTAGATGTTGGTACATTTGAAGCTGTCCCAGAGATTCCTTATACTATCCCCATTTTTGAATTTTTTTTTCTTCTTGCTGTCCTGGTTTAATGCTTATTTCTTTCTTTTGTTCCAAATCATTGATGTGAATCTCAGCTCCTCCCCCTCCACTGATGGTTCCCTGTAGATTTTTCTTTATTTTTCTCAGTGTAAGCTTCATTTCTTCCTTTATGTTGTTGCCATACTCAGTGAGTTCTTTGAGCCTCCAGATCACCAGTGTTTTGAACTCTGCATCTGATGAGTTGACTATCTCCATTTCATTTAGTTCTTTTTCTGGGGTTTTGGTCTGTTCTTTCATTTGAGCCATATTTTTTGTCTCCTCAATTTGGCAGTCTCCCTGTGTTTTTTCCTGTGTATTAGGTAGAGCTGCTTTGACTCCCTGTCTTAGTAACATGGGCTATTATAGAAAAGGCACCTGTTAATTGTGTGGAACAGAGCCTTAGATAATCATTGGGGCAGGGCAACCTGCTTCACCACCTTGTGGCTTTGTGTTGGGGGAGGCTTTGGAAAGGGGACAATGCTGCTGCCTGGCTTCTGGAGATTTGCCTGGCATTCACCCTATTTCCAGTCATTATACTTACTTTCCATATGCAACTGGCACCCTCCCAACTGTTGCCCTGGTAGTGAAATCCAGTGTCGGTGGGTTTGCCTACATTCTCATTCTGTATAGACCCATAAATGGAGTCTCCTGAAAATATGGTAGTTTCATTCACCACCCTACCTGTACTAGATTTACAACCACAAGGTATGGGGATTTATCTTCCCTGGCACTGGAACCCTGGGCTGTGTGGTCTGGCCTGGAGATGGTATTACTCACTTTTGAAGTATCCCTCCCAGTTCTTATCCATCATATGTGAATGTGGGACCATATGTTCTGCCACCACTGCTGCCTCTCTGCATCACATAGCATCTCTGTGTCTCTCTGCCCTTCTCCATGACTCCACTCTTCCTACTCATCTAAATGAATGTGGCTTCTTTAAATCCTTGGTTGTTGGACTTCCATACAGCTCAATTTTCTGATGGGTGTTTTGTTTTGTTTGAGATCTAGTTGTGATTACTTCTATGGTTGATCAAGAAGGTGAAGAATGTCTACTCACACCTCCATCTTGACCAGAAGTCTATTTTGCTTATTTAGGGTGAAATATTCTGTAAATAACAATTAAGTCCATTTGAATTAGAGTGTTGTTTAATGCCACAATATCCTTGTTGATTTTTTGACTGGAAGATCTACCCATTATTGACAGTGAGGTATTAAAATCACCTACAATGAGTGTATTGTGTCTATCTCTTTTTTAAGTCCTCTAAGATTTTCTTTTTTTGGGTGCTCCTATAGTGGATGCATATATGTTTACAAAAGTTATATCCTTTTTTGGACTATTCCCTTAAGTATTATGTAGTGACCTTCTTTGTCTCTTGTGATGGCCTTTGTTTTGAAGTCTTTTGTCTGATTTAAGTATTGCTACCCCACCTTTTTTTGTGTCTGTTTGCACGGAATATTTTTTCCATCCCTTCACTTTTAGCCTATATAAGTCTTTTGTTCTGAGTTGGGTCTCTTGTAGACAGCATATATGTGGATAATGTTGTTATCCATTCAGCTACCCTATATATTTTTTTAATATTTTATTTATTTATTTTTAGAAAGAGAGGGGAGGGAAGGGAGAAAGAAAGGAAGAGAAATATCTATGTGTGGTTGCCTCTCGCATACCCCCTTACTGGGGACCTGGCCCATAACCCAGGCATGTGCCTTGACTGGGAATTGAACCAGTGACTGGTTTGCAGGCCAGCACTCAATCCACTGAGTCACACCAGCCAGGGCTACCCTTTGTCTTCTGATTGGAGCATTTAATCCATTTACATTTAAGGTTGTTATTATTAATAGCTACTTATTCATTGTCATTTTTTCCTTTACCTGTGTTCACCTCTGCCTCTCTATTACTTCTTCTTCTTAAAGCAGCCCCTTTATCATCTCTTGTGATGCTGGTTTGGTGCAGATGTACTCTTTTTGCCTTTTTGTGTTTGTTTTGGAAGCTCTTTATTTCTCCTTCCATTTTAAATGACAATCTTGCTGGGTAGAGTAGTCTTGGTTGCAGGTCCTTGCTTTTCATTACTTAGTATATTTGTGCCAGTCCCTTTGGCTTGTAGTGCTTCTGATGAGAAAACAGCTGATAGCCTTCTTGGAGCTCCCTTGTAGGTAACTGCTTTTTTCTTGCTGCCTTTAAGATTCTCTCTTTATCTTTAAGTTTTGCCAGTTGATTGTAATGTGTTTTGGGATGGGCCTCTTTGGGTTCATCTTGATTTGGAACCTCTGTGCTTCCTGGGCTTGCATAACATTTTCCCTTGCCAAGTTAGAGAACTTTTCTGTCATTATTTTTTCAAACAGGTTTTCTGTCCCTTGCTCCTTTTCTTCTGCTTCTGGTAGCCCTATGATGTGAATATTGTTAAATTTCATGTTGTCTCAAACCTCCCTTAAACTATTCTCATTTTTTTTACTCTGTTTTCATTTTGTTTCTCTGACTGTGTGTTTTTCTCTACCTTGTCTTCCAACTCACTGATTAGGTCCTCTGCTTCATCTAGCCTGCTTTTAGTTCCTTCTAGTGTACACTTCATTTCAGATATTGTATTCTTCATTTCCACCTGGCTCTTATTCATAGTTTCTATGTCATTTTTCATGCTGATGTAGTTCCCAATAAGTTCACTTTAGCTCCCATAAACTTCCTTGTAGTTCCATGTTCCTTGAGCATCCTTATAACCATTACTTTGAACTCTATGTCTTATATATTGCTTGGCTCAATTTTATTTAGCTGTTTTTCTGGGCATTCCTCTTTCCCTTTTGATTGGGAATTGTTTCTTTGTCTCCCCATTGTAGGTGATTCTATTTGTTTGTATCTATGTATTAGATTGATCTGCTTTATAGGCTGGCCTTCTGTTGTAGGAGTTCTGTGGTACTCAGTGGTGCATTCTCCTTGATCTGCTGAGCTGGATGCTCTATGATGCCCTTTTGCAGTTTCTGTGGATTCTACTGTTGTCGTTGTTGGCTCATTCATTGACACATTCTCCCCTCTAGCCGACTGACTGAAATCTCAGCCTCCACCATGTCTTGTATGCTGTTGCAAGGTGTTCACAGAACAAAACAGAACAACACAGAAAACAAAACCCATGCCAGCAAAAATACCCCCAACAACAACAGCAATATTAATGACAAATGAGCAAAAGTTAATAAAGGCAGGAAAAGAATAAAAATATTATTCAAAAGAAAAAAGAGGCCTGGCTGGTGTGGCACAGTGGACTGAGTGCCAGCCTGCAAACCAAAGGGTCACTGATTCAATTCCCAGTCAGGGCACATGCCTGGGTTGTGGGTCAGTCCCCAGTAGAGAGAGTGTGAGAGATAATTACACATTGATGTTTCTCTCTCTCTCTTTCTCCTTTCTTTCCCCTCTCTCTAAAAATAAATAGATACAATCTTTTTTTAAAAGGAGACTTTCAGATGACTAAAGGAAAGAAAAATGATTTTGAGGGTAGAGGGAGGAGAAATAATATGAGTAGGTGAAGAAAGGGAAAAAATAAAATTTAAACCATATATAAGAAAGGAGAGGAAGAAGGGAAAATGGAGTAAGAAAAGAGGGGAGTAAATTATGAGGTTTGAAATTTAAAAAGTGAAAAAATAGGAAGAGAATTGAAGAAAAACAACAGCAGTATCAATGACAAATGGGCAAAGATTAATAAATATGGAAAGAATAAGAATAATATAATAAAATAATATCAGAGGATTAAATAAAGAAAAATAATTTTGAGAAGAGAGAGGGAGGAGAAATAATAAAAGTAAAGAGTAGAAACAAGGTGAAAATGGAAAAATAAAATTTAAAATAAAAATAAGGGAAGGATGAAGGCAAAATGTGGTAATACAGGGAAAGAGTAAAATATGAAATTTTTAAAAATAGTGAAAATTAGAAAGAAAATTGAAGAAAAACAACAGCAATATAAATGACAAATGAACAAAGATTAATAAAGGTGGAAAGAGAATAAGAGTACTTTAAGAAAGAGAAAAAGAATATGAGATGATTAAAGGAAAGAAAAATGATTTTGAGAGAATAGAGGGAAGAAAAATAGTAAGAGTAAGGAACAGAAACGAGGCAAGAAAGGGAAAAAAATAAAATTTTAAACAAAAATAAAGAGGGGAAGAAAGAAGGCAAGATGGCGTAAGAAAAGGGAAGAATAAATTATGAGATTTGAATTTAAAAATAGTGAAAATATAGGAACAAAATGAAGAAAAAAGAAAAATCTTAAAAAGCTATGCAAAGAAAAAAATATTGCAAATAATGAAGAATGAGGTAGAATTCTCAGCAGAGTTTAGTGCTTGCCTGCTGGCTTCTCCTTCTGGTTATGCCTCTGGTAATGTCAGATGCTGTCCCCATCTAGCTCTAGGCAGCCTATTTGAAGTTACATATGATCCAGTGATCATCTGGTCTATGGCCTATGGTCTATGGCTGTCTCCTACATGCTTGGTTGCATGAGGGATGAACCTTGCTGCTCTGCACTGCTAGCTTGTTATTAACACAAGGCCCAGGGGTGAGCCATCTAATGTCCAAAAACACCACAGTTACAACCTCCACCTGCCTCTATCTGCGGTCCTGCCACTAGTCTTACCACTGCCACTGACCCATCCATTTCTGAGAGCTTCTGGTGCAATCAGGAAGATGGATCCCCTGGATCTCTCCTCATTGGCATAGTTCAGACCTCAGGGAAGATGTTGGGTGTGCGCACCCACTCCTGCACCACATGTCTTGGTCTGTCCCTGATTATTTCCAGTAATGCATAGTTTCTGATGAGTTAGCTATTCATTTCATGTGACAGACCAATCTGTAAAATGTCAGCTCTTTCCTGCTTGGCATTGATGGTAGCTCGGTGTAACAGCCAAGCATTGGCAGAGCCCTGAATACCCCTTGATGCACCAATTTCTGATCTCTCTGCTCAGCTGGTTTCAGTGGACTAGGACCCAGGGAACTAGTCTGGCTTGGTGAGCTGAGAAATGTTCAGAAAGGCCCCTTTTAGAGTTTCTCTTTCTTTCTCCGTGAAATGTATCCAGCAGAGGTGTCTTGAGCCTGGCAGGACTGTTCTGCAGACCTTCCCCATTGGATGTGGTGTCCACAACTTTGCAGGAGGGGGATGGGCATGCCTTTCCCTTCCCAGAGGTTTTTACACTGCAATGAGGGGGCAAGGTCTCGGGCACTCAACTCTTGCCCATCTGCCCATCTAATTCCCAGCCCACCACCTTTGTATGAGACACAGTCTAGACCACTCTGTTCTGTATAGCCCCTTCTTGCTTGCTAGCAGAGCTGGGTGGGGCCCAGCAAACCCCTCGCTGTGCAAATTCTCTGATCTCCTTGCCCAGCTGTATTCAGTAGGAATGGACTCAAAGATCTAGCATGGCTTAGTGTGGCTGAGAAAAGTTCAGAATGGTCAAAGAGCAATTTTCCCATTATGCAAGGTTCCTCTCCACAGCCACATCAGCAGCAGCTGATTCGTTCAGGCCATGGTGGTGGGGACCTCTCACAGACTTGAGAATGGGGAAATGGGTTTTCTTACACAATGTGTTCAGCAAGATCTCTATTCTGGCCTTCCCCTACATTGTGACAATCTCTGATCTCTCTTCCCAGCTGGTCTCAGTGGGAAAGAATCCATTCATCCACTGTGGCTTGGAGCAGCTGAGAGAGGTTCATAATGGGTCCAAGAGAAGCACTTTTCCTATTCTGCTAGATTTCTCTTCATAACTGTGCTTTTAGTCTGGTCTGTTTGTTGGTGGAGCAGCTGTGTATGGGGTCCTTGCCCAGCCACATTTCAGTTCCTTTTTAAAAAGTCTCTATGTGGTACCCACACCAGAACACTGAGTCACTGTCTGGCCTTCATACATTCCACCTCTCCCCAAAGCAAAATATCTAAATGTCCCTCCAGGTCAAAGCTGACTGCAGCCTGCTGGTGCCTCTGATAGACCCAGGTGCAGCAACCTGCTTGTTTTAGGAAATTGTGTCCCTATCTAGAACTCTCCAGGTTGGTGCTGCAGCTAAGGTTGTACTGCTCATTGTATGAAAATAGCTTGGGTCTCCCAGACTCCATGTATCCTGCCAAGTCACTCCTGATTAAGGTTGGGGATTTCTGTGTGGGATTGGGGCTACCTGCTCTGAGAGGGGAGGGAGCTCCAAAGCTGCAATTTCTGCCTGGTCCTTCTGCTGCTAACAGACCATGCACATGATATTTCCCCTTCAACTTATAAAATCTCCTTACTGGTTGGTATGAAGTATCTTCTGTACTCCTTGGCTTCAAAACTTCGTATCAGCTAAGAGTCCATTGACTGTTCAGGTTAATTGTCAGAGGATTAGCCAAGAATCTCAGTTGGGAGCAAGAGCAAGTGGACTCACCTTCCACTGACTTGACCACCATCTTCTTTTCTCCTGTGTCTTGAAATTTTTATTTTAACTTTACCATAGATTTTCTAAGATGAACAATCATCTGCATTTGGTTTATGATTATTGGAAAAATAGTTCGCTATTGATTTATATAACAAAAATTATTTTTAAAGTTTTATAAGATATTTTATAAGGCAAGTCTTGTGTTTTAATGATGTATTATAAAACATGAAGCTTACCTAATAAAAACTAACCAGACTTCCAGTCAGGTTGGAGGTGTAGGTAGACAAGCTTCCCTCCTTATGCAATCATAGAAAGAATTACAATCAGATCTCAAAAACAAATAATACCCAGAACTGTCAGAAAATTGAGCTGTATGGAAATCCAACCAAGGACATAAGAAGCCACACTCATCCAAATGGGCAGGAGGGGCGGAGTTGCAGAGATGGGGTGGAGAGGCGGCGTGGTGCAAACAAAAGGTGGTGTGGTGCAGACAAGTGGCAGTGGTGGCAGCAGTGGAACAGACAGTCTACATTTATGTGTGGTGGATAAAAATCCAGAGGGACCCCTAGGAAAAGCAATTCCAGGTCCAGGCCAGACTGCAGAGCCCAGGCTTCAAGCAATGGGAAGATAAACCCCCATTACCTCTGGCTGTAAAAACCAGTTGGGGTTGGGGCAACAGAAAAAACTGCTAGATTTTCACCACTTAAAGAACCAGGATGACTTACACTGTATGCAAATCCCAGGGCAGCAGCAG
>PVJI01021194.1:0-27619 GCA_004026765.1 Micronycteris hirsuta
AAGCAAAATACAACCAGAGAAACAAAATAGAACCAGAGACATTGAAGTTTCGAACATTCTGGCAGTAACCAGAGGGGAGGGGGAAGGGGAGAAGGGGGACAAGGGTATTCAGGAACTGCTATAAAGGACACATGGACAAAACCAAGGGGGAGGGGGGAAGCAAGGGAGGGAGGTGGGTTTGCCTGGGGTGGGGTGGGGGAGGGTAAATGCGGACAACTGTAATTGATCAACAATAAAATAATTTTAAAAAAACCAATTTGAAGAATGAACAAACGTTTTAATAAGCCAAAGAGTGAAACCAATTTTTATGCCTTATCCTTGACCTTGTCTAACCATTTAAAATTTATCACTTAAAGCAGAAACCATCATACAGTTGAGAAAAACCTATAGGCAGTTCAAGCAATCAACTTATCTACCACTTACACTTAATCTTGAGGTTGTAAACAGTAGAAGGAAGATAGTACCTAGGGATTTGTTCATTTTTCTTTTATCTGTCCTTGATCCAGTTTAAAATTTTTCTTCTCATATAGTCCATGCATAAACTAAGACTATAGAAAAATCACCGCTGATATTAAACATCTTTTCATGCACTTATTGGTCATTCATATACTTTCATTTGTAAATTATCTGTTTAAATCCTTTGTCCATTTTTATTGAGTTGGAGTCTTCTTTTTATTGAGCTGTTAGAGTTCTTTATAAATCCTGAATATAAGACCTTTGTCGGACATGCACATTATGAGTATTTTTCTCCCAGTCTGTGGCTTGCCATACCTGTACAGGGGTGGGCAAGAGCAGATTTACAATTGTATTGTATTAATAATACAATAATTAATAAAAAATATATAATAATTATTAAATAATAACAAGAATAATCTCTGTGTTTCTTGTACTCACACAGTGTACCTACTCTATGCATCTCTGTGTGTATATTTCTACATATCAGCATTTATGTGTACCTGTGAGTATATGCATGTGTGTGGTGTGTGTTTTGTGTGTATGTCTTTATGTAGTTCTTTTACTATCATGTTGGTAGCATTTTGGAAGGTGGCAGTAAATAAATGAATGTTTAATTGGTATGTTTTGTTCAAAGTCTTTAACTGATTCTTCATTTTTGCTCTCTAAGTGCTCTTTCCATCTTGTTTAGAGCACATGTCACATTATATTATAGTGATTTTGTTTACGTATTTGATGGACTGTGGTATTGCTGAGGGTTGGATTGCGTTTTCATCTTTGTATTCCCATGACTAGCATAGACCCTGGAAATTATTGTGCACTTCGGTAAATTGTAAAAGGGGCACTACTTACCTTGGGAGAAGTTGGGGTTGTGGTATTTCTCTCCAGGACTCTTCTCTTTGTCTTTAGTGAGTACTTTTGGAAAATTCAATTGGAAATACAGTAGGCTTTACACTACATCAGGGGTCTGCAAACTGTCTATAAAGGGGGAGAGAATAAATATTTATAGTTCTGAAGATCATATGGTCTCTGCCACAACTCTGGGACTTCGATTTTGTAGTGTGAAAGCAGCTATTGATGATACGTAAATGAATGGATATAGCTCTGTTCAACTAAAACCTCATTCATTATAGTGTTGTAGGTCAATTATACCTAAATGAAAAAACATATTTACAAAATAAGCAGTGTGCTGAATTTAGCCCACAGGTTATAGTTTACTTATCCCTAAACCAGAGGAACCTTGGGTGTATTTAGGTATGAATGGTATTTTAGGTGCTTTACCTTTGGCAGATATTTGGTTTAACTACTCCTGTAGTCCTGCTATGTGCAGTGGTAGGAATGAATTTTCCCCATATATTCTGCAATGATTCAGCTATGTGGCAGTCATGAGAATGTGTCTCTCATATCTATCTTCAACTGCAGAAAGTACTATTGGCCCATAGTCCCATCAACAAATACAATAAAAATGTAAAAATAAAAACAATAAAGAAGGGACATAAAATAGTCCTAGATGCTGCACTCTGAAATATATACCCCCACATTGCTTCCAATGGAATCATCCAGACAGTGACTGAGCACAGCAGAGACAGCAGGGCAGGCCCATGCCTTGGGGATGTGGGACTCTGCAGACCCATAAACCCCCCTTAGGAATTCCCTGACAGCCTTGCTCAACTTACAACTGCACTGCACTTCTACCCAACCCCCTTCCATCTCCTTTTCACCCTCGTTGCAGTTTGAGGGCTCTCCCCCGCTTTCCAGCTCCATCTCCGCTTGCTCCATCTCTGCTCTCACAGTTATGTGCCTGAATCTGGCATTTGCTTTTTTGGAGTGCCCAAACTAACACACTGGTTGTTTATTTTGTATTTTTCAGACTCAAATACCAAGGAACATGTTGACACTGGCTATCACTTCATAAAGAGAATATGAGTGAAAGCAACAGTGGAGAAGAAATGTCAAAAAAAATCTTTGAAAATTAAAAGTGGTTAGTAATTGACTTAGTAAAGCAGAGGAGGTTTCCAACTGTCTGCAGGCAGAATTTATTAAGATAATCAAGTTGCCAGTCAACACAGAACCCTGGAAACCATAAGACTTGGAGGTGAGTGGAAGGTTGAAATTCAGATCTGAGGGAATAATACCGAAAAGTCTCTGGCCATAGGAAACTCCAAGCACTATGGGAGGTGGGGGTGAACTAATGTACTCAAGGGAGTTAAGGGCGGGTCTGCACACTGAATCATGAAACTTCCGACCCTGTTCTTTGCTTCGCTGCCAGATCATTGGTTGCCAGGAATTAACCTGAAGACTAGATAAGGCTAGAGAACTTTCTTGGCCCTACAAGGATACTGATATTTGAAGATTGTATAATTGAAATAGTTTGATGCCCTTTACTCTATAGACATTAAAAGTTCTGCCCATTTGGCTAGAGTTTCCACTTTGCTTTTCCATGCCTTAATTGTAAATAAGAACTGACAGACAAGAATCATCCAACACTTTGAGTAAACTTCCCACATGAAAGGCAGAGACAACAACTATTTAACTAAACAGAGGTAATCATAGGAAACAAAAATTAGACAGCAGAAGAAACTTTATAAATAAAAAAAGGTATTGCTTCTGTGAAACAAGAACAGGTTAATATAGAAAAGGAATAATCAGAATATAAGAGAAAATTATTGGTATTTAATGACATAATGCTTCCCCCCAAAACAAACAAATAGGTAAACTAACAAAAAAAAAATCAAAAGAAGGAATGGAATATAATGTCAAGGAAATTACCTAGAAAACAAGGAAAAGAAAGATGACCAGGTTTTTGAGTATCTGACTAACTGGAACTTTGGAAAGAGAGAGCAGACAAAATTCTATGTAAGGAATTATCTAAGAAGTGCCATGTGGTATTTCTAATAGCAAAAGGACTGATTCTAACACAGAGAATACAGAGATCATATGACCTTGATCATGAAACTTCAGAAGACAGTGCAACAATACTCTATCAAGGTGTCATGCCAAAATATTCTTCCTAAAACTTCCAACTGATTATGACGCCTTTGTTCAAATTTTTTTCAATCATTTCCCAGTAAGAGGGCTTAGGGTCTATGATCCTTGGGATGATGTATCAGATCATTCACAGTCTTAAGTCCAGGTGTCTTTCCCCTGTTTCTTATTATGTGTTAAACACATTAAAAACTGAGGTTATTACAGAAGGCAAGTTATTTGTTCAATATTTCCCTGAACATCTTGCTCATGTCCATATCTTTAGCCTTACTTTAAGCCTGAGAAAAAGGCACAGAGTGTCACAGACCATTTCTCATATTCAATTCCTAGTTCAAATGTTACTTCCTCCTTGAAGTCTTCAAGTTCAGTAATGTCCTTTCTTCAGTAAGAGAACAGGATATAAGGATAAGATCACTTAAATGAAAATAGGTCAGCATTTGGAATTCGTGCCCCTTCTTTAACCAAGTCAGGTAGGATTAATCATTCTGCCATGCTCCTGTAACGTAATTTTGAGGTCCTTGATTGCAGGATCCAGGTTTACTTAGTCTTTGCATTCCAGTGTCTAGCTTCATGTCTGTGCAATTAATACTCAGTAAATATCCCTTAAATTAAAATGGACTAGTAAACATTCTAATGCGGAAAACAAAACAAAACAGGTATAGTAGGCCTTAGAGGGCATGTCTGAAATTTTCCCAGCGTGACTACTAGTAGTTGCTTGGTTTATGAATATTAAAATTCCCTGGTCTGTAAACATTACATTTTCCTTATCCGTCATCCAAATGTGCTACATCAACCAACTGGGGTGGGGTGAAGGGATGTGCATCGCTTCTGGTAGATGGACCCTGATTGCCTTCAACACAGGGTTCTAGAGATGTGACCGTGTTCTCCCCTTGTCTTCCTCATTCTCCCAGGGAAGTTGCTATCAGACGGGAAAGATAGGACGTGATATAAGGATGAGATCAGTTCAATGAAGATAGGATCAGCTTGTGAAATTGTATACGAACTGTGTATTTTATAAAAACAATGTAATTTTCTCCTGCTTGGCATAGTTATAATTCTAACATCACAGGTATCATAGAATTTATAAGAAATAGGTACATTTATTTTTGGACAGTGCTCTGAAATTTCAAATGATAGGAAACATGCCAACTTCTAACATGAATACACTTTTGTAAGAATGCAACTGAAAAAGAAATTTAGTCTTGTAAATCCAGAATAAAAAACAGGGGCTATTTTCTTCAAATGTTGGATAGTACCATAGTTGAGAAAAGGCAGTCAATTTAAAACATTAAGGGAAAATTGATGGTGTTGTTAATGGAATATGGAAGATTACAGCTTTTAATGACATGTTAGACAAGCCTATTTAAACAATTTAAAAGTACTTTCTCCCATAGGACCACTTATGTCTAGTTCCTGAATTGGCAGTCTTAAATTCGTTTCACCTTTCTGAAGTAATGTGGTTTTACTGTGATGAGTGAAAGGTATCTTTTCTAATGCACCTGGAGAGCAGCCCTCTCAGCAGCACCCACAGTGGATCTCGTGATGGTGTCTGTCATATCTTATCAATCTGAGCTTCATTTCAGAAAGTGAGACTTTGACTCAGTAGCCAGGACACCAGGGATGAGGTTTCTAAGTGACTAATTGTGTGCATGTGTGCATGCATGTTGTGTTTTAAAGCAGGGAATATGTGACCCATATCCTGTTTTATGCAAGTACTGTGTCACCTTAAATCACAGAAGAACGGTACCAAGCTGTTGGTACGGATCCAGACAAGAGTGATGGTGGTAGAAATACCTTCTCAGCTGGAACAAAACATGCATGAGACAGTAAGAATTTCAGCATCAAGTGTCCAAAGATTGTAATGTGTGAGCTCTGGGACTAAGCTTTACTGGGTGAGTTAGTGTAGTCCTACAAGGACAAACACTTCTCCTGTCCTGCAGGAGGTAACAGGTGGCTTCCAGGAGGTGGATGTGCTCCTACACAATCTGACATGGAAATGTGAACAAAAGTTGGACTGCTTCTGGAGGAGATCCTCCAAAATAGATCCAGATCACTGCCCTGTCCTGTCAATCTTGGGACTGCCCTACCCCTAAACACTCTGCACGTCTGGAAAACTGTGAATAGTCTCTCAACCATGTTTCCATACTTCCATTTTTGCTTCCTTACAATTCATTCTTCCCATGGTAATCAGTGGGATATTCTTAAAAACAAATAAAACTATGCTACTTTCATTCTTAAAATCCTCCAATGTCTTCCCATTTCACTGAGGATAAAATCCAAATTCCTTGCAATGAGTGGTCTTCAAGACCTCACGTGGCTTGGCCATTTCCTCTCCAACATTATCTTCTGCCACTCTCTCCTCTGGTCACCAAGACCTTCTCAGGTTTTCTTCCTAGAGCTTCTGAATTTGCTTTTCCCTTGGCCAGGAACATTCTGTTTGAAAGCCTTTCTGTATTTGGATCCTTCCTCTTTCTTGTCATTTAGGTCTTAGCTCAAATATCTTGATCCAATCTAAATACATACCTCCTTCCACCATATTTTCTTTTTAATTTTTTATAACATCTATCATAATTGCTATCTATCTATCTATTTGTCTAGCTATCTAGTTGCCATTTTAGTGTCTATCCCTAAGGTTGTGGAATTAGCTATCAAAGTATCCTTAGCTTTCAAACACTGCTAACCTCATAGTGGACACTCAATGCTGATTATTAATTGTGTGTATGGGACATTTCACAGGATAATACATGCATCCTGTGGATGCCTGATTACTCCCCCAAATCCCATCCACACTCAGTGATTCCATAAAATGAGTGGCCCTTGGACCTTCTCCTCAAGTTAGTCTAACTTAACAATTCTCTCTCTCTCTTCTTCTCTCTAGCTCTCTTGTCTCGATCAGAGTTGTACCACCTACACTTCACTCTGTGGATGGAAGTTCTGCCCTTCCCCCATCAGATGAGGCTGACTCAGTGTTCTTGGTGACCATTGTGGCAGTGATTTCCACACGCGTGTAAACACACAGTCCTGAGAATTTACACGTTTTGAGCACAGCTCCGTGTGATTCCCGTGTAAGCAAGTGTGGATCATGTCTGTGGAATGGGAATTCTCTAATAGGAATTTGGCAAAGATGTATCTTAAAAAGTTCTGGCTTGCTGACCCCTGCATATTACTTTAACCTGGTCCTGCCTGCCACTGGACCTGAATTTACATCCTAATGCCCTGCTATGAGTAATCCTACCCCTGTTTTGCTTAATCCCATGAATAATCAATCCAATGTAAATGTGTCTTAATGCCTCTAATAAAAGCCCCAGCTGAGCAACCCACGAAGTCTTTTTCCTGAAATGGAGGTGGTGGAAAAGACCCGTGGCTGCCGGATTCTCATCTCCAAGCGTGTCTCAGGGTAAGATTGATTCACTTGATTGGGCCAGTCCCCCCACGGATTTTGCGGGTCGAAATCCGCGACAGACCATGATGTCACCCTTTCATGGGCAGGGTGACATCAAATATTCATTTGGAGTGGTGAGAGCTGTCATCCTTTCTGTTCCCAGGCTGGGAACAGAACAAATCCCCTTCCTCCCTGCTGGGTTTTGAAGGTCGGGGGGAGTGGGATGGTGAGTATGTATTCTTTATGTGGATATCATTTGATTAGACCAAGAAAACCCCCAAAACAAAAACCAAAAAACCCTGCTCTTTGTTCACTTTCCGAACTATGGCACTTAGCAGAAGTTTGTTACCAGGTATTTTGATAGTATTACTCAGATCCTTTTTACTAATGCTTCTCTAGGGTAAGATCTCAGGGGGAATGAGACACCTGGTGTCCCTGGCTGAGGTGGAGGCTTGAGCACAGGGTCAGAAACATTTTCCTATTGAGTGATTGATGATGTATTCAGAGGAAGAGTCAGCATCATTTGATACTGATGCTTATCTAACCACTCATAGAGGATGTCTACTGCTCAGCACCTTGAGAAATCAAATGCTAAACCCCATGGCAGGAAATACAACCCACCATAAAAGGGGCCAATTAAAGTAGAGACATATGGAAGGTCAGGAGCTCAGTCCTCTCTCTGCTGTCGTGAGACCATGTCAATTCTTTTCCTTCTTTTCTGAAACCTATAATGAGGATAGCAGGGAAGCAATCACTAAAAAAATGCTTAGATATTGATATTACTGGATTACTCTTGGAGGTGCAGATGTATTTAATTTTCTAGTGTAACTTTTTTTTAAAGTAACATTTGGAAATTATACCTGTGCATGCTTTAAAAATGGTAACTTTTATATTTTGTAAAATTTGTTTGCTTGATGCTTTTATGGCCATAGTAAGGAGTTTATTTTTTTATTGTTGTTATTATAGTAACTGTTCATGATAGGCTTTCCCCTGCAAAGCTACCCTTTGCACACTGCTTGGTGATGTTTTCACAATGTTTTTGTGTAATGAGAGAGTATGTATGTGCAAAGACACCTGTTTCTGACATCTTTCTGTTCTAAGTCCTTTTCTTCATTTTAGCTTATTATATACCATTCTTTAGTTTGTATTTATACCGTTCTTGTTGGGAATCACATTTAGGCTACTTTTAGGTTTAAAATAATTAAAATTTACCAAGTTGATGGCAAAATTACTTTTTCCAAAGCTAGGGACCATGGTAATTTTTCACCACTCAAAGGTTTAATTCCTGATCATTAATCTCTAGATTCAAAGATAAAGTGAAAAAAGCTAGTTAAGCATCAATACCAGCTTGAAGGTTGGCAATGAAGAAAGAAGACACTAGAGTGTTGTTTAGTACCTAGAAGACATTGGAGTTGAGGTTTGCCTTGCCATTCTGGAAGGAACATGATAATGCCAGAGTTCAGTCAACTTGTTCCAGGTCACCTGACAAAATTGGCTCTCCTTAG
The DNA here is from genome assembly GCA_004026765.1 of Micronycteris hirsuta. Classification (NCBI taxonomy): domain Eukaryota; kingdom Metazoa; phylum Chordata; class Mammalia; order Chiroptera; family Phyllostomidae; genus Micronycteris; species Micronycteris hirsuta. Next base: position 8,326 of record PVJI01021194.1, read on the forward strand.
ATGTGTATAGCATGCCTCCCCTGACTCCCCTTTTTAATGACTTCGTAGACATGGTAGCGTTGAATATCTCTGTATAGTGAATGCTCAGTTCCTGACCTGGCAATGAGACTTTTATCAGTGCAAAGAAATTGTTGATGCAAAATGTGAATATGCCCCATGACTACATAGATACTGAGAGTCAGAGCTGAAATTTGAACTTAAGAGTATTTGACTCTAATGCCCATATTTTTGTCCCCTACCCTCTGCTGCTTCTCTAACAATGTGTCTGAAATGCTGAAATGCCTGCTTGCTGTGGCTGAAGGAATAAATGATGGCCATGGAGAGGGACCAAGCAGCAACTGAAGGGATTGGTGGGCTGCTGCTGTTACAGTTTTTCAGATGCTGATTTCTCTGCAGTGCTTTAGATTTCTGAGATAGAGAGCAGCTGGGAGGTTCTGGCAAAGTGCACAGTCTTCATTCTTAGCTCTGGCTTGCTGCAAATGATTTCTGTCTACTCACGTGCCGTATGAGATGACCTGAGGAATGAATACCTTTCAAAAATATTTTTGCCTCCTTTCTTTACATTCTAGAAAAGAACTGGAATAAGTCATCCATTGTACTTCCTATTACATGGGCTCCAATCTGACCCTACCCAATTATTAGAGCTAGGGCGTCTTCCAAATGAAAAGCATCTGCCAGGTTTTTTTTTTTTTTTTTTTTAATGTGTTGAACTGGCAAAAGAAAAAGGAAATGGAAAGGGTAGTTAATAGGAATTGGGAAGGAGTTGTGTCTTTGCCTTTTCTAACAAAGTCTTCATCCCTCTGTCGGGCAGCCTCATGGTGTGTCACTGAGGATTTCATCTTGTCCTTGGGGCACACTGGGCTCCCTTTCCTGGGGAGCTTGGAAGAAGGGAGGAGAACAGTAAAGGCATCTGTGCACAAAAAAGGAGCTGAGATGAAACTCAGAGAGGCCAGTAAGTGGCTGCTTTGATATACTCACTATAGCTCTCAGTGAGCAGAGCCTGGGGTCTAATCTGTTTACATAGTGTTTCTTTATTCCTTAGATGAGAAGGCAAAGAAGTGTTAGCAGATATGTTGGCTGTAGTTCCTGGGAAAGCCCAGCCTGAGGCAGAAGACTTGAGTGCTAAAATTTTATTAAGGACTGCAATTCCAGGGACAGGAATGAGAGAGGAGAGGAGAGGAGAGAGTCCAGGAAGAGGGGAGAGCCAATACAAGGATGCATTATTATCTAATTTGCCACTGCTAAGTGTACCCGATTGTTTGATTCCATGGGTCTGTCATCCAAGAAGCCACAAAAATGCATCTGAAGATAGTTTGTCCAGAGTGAGAAATACTGGGAAGAAATTTTTGGTTAAAGAGTCACTCTATGGGGTGCTAACTAATCCTCCTGCCCTCTTCCCCAGGTTGTACCTGCTCCATCAAATGGGCTCCTGTAGCTTTCCTATTCCTTGATTTCAACAGAAAAGTCCCAGATAGAACAAAATGTTCAAATGGGCCTGAGGTGAGGCACTGTCGGGTTTTGTCTGTATGAAGTTGGCTCTGCAGCAGTGGTGAGGCTGAAGGGATATATAAAGTGGTGCCTAAGAGTGCAGAACACTCAGTCCATGCCTTGTGCTACTCTTTAAGTCTGCCTATGACTTCCATTACTACAGTTATTATAAGGGTAACAAACCCAATGGTAGTTTCCACTGCTGTAGCTGGTTGCAAGCTTACTATTGATATTCATCATCTTCCCTTCCATCCACCCATTCTAGATTTCCCTCAACATCTGCCAGCACTTTGACTGGTTTATATTGCCTTCATTTTTTTTCTTTGCACATTCTCATTATTTCATTTGCAGGGGCCTGAACCTTTAGTTGTCTTGCCCTTGTTAAGCTGCAGTTTCTGTACTTGAACATTCATTGTTATCACTGAGCACAGACGCACAAAGAGATGCGCCAGTGAGTCTCATGGCTCCACCATGTAGTAGCGACTCTTTGTTTCTCATGGTAATAAGGGCCGGTTACACACGCTGGTTTAGAAACTCCTTTCTTTGTTGTTGGTCTGTGGTATCAGTCTCCCAAGATTAAAGTCATAGCTTCAAGTTATAACTTTCAAGTTCAGAAGAACTTTTACTGGGACCTATGGTGGAAATATCCTTCCTGGGAACCAGACCTATAACCAATAGAGCCAAAGTTCTTGGGAATAGGAAAGCACGTACTTACAGCAACAGTGAAAAGCACCAATCCTTTCTTTAAATTTATTTTTTTATTTAAGTATAGTTGGTATACAATGTTACATTGGTTGTATTAGTGTCAGGTGCACAATGTAGTGATTTGACATTTTTATTCCTTACAGTATGGTCACCCCACTAATTCTAGTAATCATCTGTCACTGTGTAAACTTATTACAATATTGCTGACTGTATTCTTGTTCCCCTTTTCACCCATCCCCCCACCCTCTCCCTTCTGGTAACCATACTTTTGGTCTCTGCTTCTATGAGTCTGTTTTTGTTTGTTTTGTTTTTAGATTCCACATATAAGTGAAATCATATGGTATTTATCTTTCTCTGATTTACTTACTTCACTTAGCATAATACCCTCTGGATCTGTCCATGTTGTCTCAAATGGCAAGACCTTATTTATTTTTGTTGCATAATATTCCATTGCATATATACATATATATGTACACACACACACACACACACATATATATATACACACATACATATATATGACTAAATAAATAAAATGTGGGATATATATCTAATTATTCATCTATCAATGGACATCAAGGTTGCTTTCATATCTTGGCTATTGTAAATAATGCTGCAATTAACATAGGGGTGCACATATCTTTTCAAATTAGTGTTCTCATTTCCTGTGGATAAATACTCAGAAGTGCTGGATTGTATGGTAGTTATATTTTTACTTTTTTGAGGAATCTTTGTACTGCTTTTTATTGGGGCTGCAACGGTTTGCAGTTCCACCAACAGTGCACGAAGGTTGCCTTTTGTCCACATTCACATGAACACGTTATTTGTTGACTTTTTAATAATAACCATTCTGACTGGCATGAAGTGGTATATCACGGTGGTTTTGATATTCTTTTCCCTGAAGATTAATGCTGAGGCCCTTTTCATGGAAGGGGCCAATCTTATATCTACCCCTTGGTTCTAATTCACATAGTATAGCTACTGGAGACTAGCGCCACCTATTGGCCATTATTTTAATTTATTAACTTCTTCCCTGGAGAACAGCTACCCAATCCTGTAGAATATTATTTTCAAGGTGATAGCTATTCTGTTTCGACCCCTGCTGGTCAGTGAAATGAAGATAAAGTGTATCAAAAATCAGGCAACACAACCTCTGGATTCAAAACAGCTGATTTAAAGTGCTGTATCCTAAATTTCTCCTTAATTTGAGGCTTCTTTCCTGAGACATTGGTCAGTGCCTCACAGAACCCACTTTGGGGACAAATTTGGCCTTGTCCCTGGGGAAGGCATCATCACTGATGATGTAATTCTCCCCTTCAGTCACAGCAGCTCGCAGAACCTCACATCAGTCAGTTAGGTATCCTGAGTGTTTGTGCTCATGTCCAGAAGGAGCTGGCCCTAAAGTCACTGGTTCCTTTTTCTAAAGGGGATATCAGATAAAAGTTGCATTATATTTATGTACATCACCCGGTCTAGAGAAAGTAAGAGCTGAGAGAAGGGAGAAAGCTTAATGGGTAAAAAACTGTATTCTGAAGTCAAAGACCTTTGCGTGGGTTTAGATTCAGGTTCTTAAGTTCTCCAAACATCAATGTCCTAATCAATAAACTAGGGGTGATAACAGCATTCATCTTATGTTGTTAGGGTTGAGCAAGGTCAGTTATGTGAGAGGAGAGCTTAGCACTCAACAGATTTTAAGTGCTCAGCAAACATTTATTAGGCACTTACTATTTTCCAGGAGCTGGGTCTGCAGATAAATGGATGACCCCTGTCCTCAAGGAACTTGATCACTATCTAGAAAAAAGATGGACAAATGAATAGCAGGTGCAGGGAGACAATTATAATGGGAGACCTACAGCACTTGATGTGGGTGGCAACTTGGGATCCGTGAAGCCTCATCTACCTCCTGAAGGATGAGCAGAGTTTCTAGGTAAAGGAGATCAAGAGGAATATTTTGGGCACAGGAAATATTAGGTAGCTCACATCATTTTTACAGAGAACATAACTCACCCTAAGTGTGGTGTTTCCACTTTAAATTAATGTTGAAAACATTAATTTAACTAAAATCAATCAAGCAACAATGTAACTATGCTGTGTCCTGCAAGTAGTGAGGGGGTGTGGAGAGAATAACTTTAATGAGAAGAGACCTAATCCCAGCAGATCAGGATCTGGTTTAATTGTCTTCACTCAGCATCCTTCCCTCTTTGAAAGTTGACATGATCTTTTTAGCACTTTCTTGTCTTTCTTCCTTAGCTCCTCCGCCCACCTCCTGGTTGTTGCATCCCCTTCTGCTGCATCTCTGGTTCTAGTTTAGTTTTTCCTACCTCACCCCTCATTCTTTCCTCCAGTGTAATCCCAAACCCTTCAGCTTTAACATCAGCTCATCTCTAGCAACTCGAATCTCACTCCTCAGCCACTTGTTAGCATTTACCTTGTTACCGCTTAAAATGATTCTTTCTCCAAGGGTTAGGTCTTTTCAGATGCAGATTTTGAGTAGAATCCAACACTTTAAGAAGTGGGTTTGGTAGGTGGCCCCAGGAAGCTCTGAGTGAAGTGAGCAAGTGACACAGAGAGGAAAAGAAGCCAGTAAAGAAAGCAGGAACGAGCAAGTTACCACTTTGGCAAGTAGGGCTTAAAGCCACTGGAACCGACTGTGTAGAACAGGTCCCAGAGTTGTCTTCTGAGGGGTGAAGAAAGAGGTACTTCTACAGCAATTCTCTTTTGCCATTGCTGGAGGCCACTCACAGGATCTTAACTCCCTGGTACCTGTGGCTACTAGAAGGAGCCCCGAGCCAGCAGAAGGGAGCTATGTATGCGGAGTGTAGGGCGGGTGGGTCCGAAGGGCACTGACAGCATCTGCTGCACTAGACTTTCATCTTCCAGCTGTTTTTTCTTGCCTCCACTCTCCCGCCTCCGTTACACCAAATCTACATTTGTTGTAACCACCACACTAACTCATTTAACCACAAATGTCTGTACAACTTGGGAACAGAAGGCTTAATGCACAGATGTTACTTTTGCAATGTCTCATGCATCCAACCCCCACCCCCTGCATTGTCCCTTCCTTTGTCAGTCCTCATCACCCCTCACTGGACTCCAGCAGTAGCCTCCCAATTAGTCTCTCTGCTCCCAGTCTCTCCGTGCTCCACTTCATCTTACGTCCTGTTGCCAGACTGATGTTCTTAAAGCAGAGCTCACGCTTGCATTCTGCCCCCTTCAGCCCATTAAAAAACAAACAAACAAACAAACAAACAAAAACCTTCTGGATGTGTGGGGTTACTGCTCAGTCTAACATTTCAGATTCTTGAAAATATGGGTCCTATCTACATTTAAACTTCATTTTCTCCCTGTTTCTTTAAAAGTTATATACATCCTCTTCCACTCCCTGCTCCCTGAACTGGCCCTGCATTTCCCCATCTGCACATCTTTGTCCCCCGTCTGCAATGCCAGCTCTACCTCACCCCTCCACTCGGCTGAAATTGTAACTGTTTTGTTTTCCCAGTTTCCCTCAAATGGCAGCTTCTCCATGAGGTTCGCCTGTGTTTTCCCTTCTCTGCCTCTTGTGCTGTTCTATCTTTCCCGCACGGCCCTTCCCAAACTGTGCTTCCACGTATTGCTATTATTGCCTTGCTATGTTATAAGGTCCTAGAGAAAGAAAGGAACTAGCACACAGTGCTTTGCACACAGAAATATTTCTTGAATTTATACATATTTATTTAAGTTTATTGCCAGAAGGTATACTTTGAAGTACTATAGATTCAGCTTGTCAATAAATATGAAATACATACAAATGAAATATGCTCCACTTAGGTGAAAGACACACAATGGGTATTAAAGCATTAAGCTGGAGTCACGACATTATTAAATATACCACAGATTCCAGGTGCTGTATCAAATGTGTCACAGAAATGATTAGCTCGGAGATAGGTAAAGACTAATTTGATTCTTTCAAATTTAATTGCAGGAATTAAAATACAGAACACCTGGTAAACACAAACCTTTCTCTCCCATTCATAGTGACCACATGTCTGCTATAATCACGTCCCCAAGAAAGGGCAATCCCAGACTCAAAGTCCTGGCTGGGGCAGCCCTGGGATATGAGTGGGGTCTTTTTGGCCTTCATGCCCTTTTATGACCACTGTTTGGACATCCTTTTTTAGAGTCCCCTTCTTCCTCCATGCCTGTTTTCTGGTGTCTTAGTACTCACGACTGGTCCTCACTGACTGGTGCTCTGTGTCTCACCAGCAACTCAACTGCCCAGGTGCATATCCCCAGCAGGCTGCTTCCCCTCAACGGAAATGTTAAAGAAGTTGTGTTGTTGCCTCTTTTTTAAAAATTTATTGTTGTTCAGTTACAGCTGTCCTGCCTTTTTCCCCATTGCTCACCCCAACACCACCCCCCACCACTCCCACAGTCAATCCTCCCCAGTTGTCCTTGCCCATGAGTCTTCTATTCGTGTTCCTTTGCTTGCCCCTTCCCCTTCTTTCTCACATTATCCCTCTCCCCCTCCCCTCTGGTCACTGTCAGATTGTTCTTTATTTCAATGTCTCTGGTTATATTTTGCTTGCTTGTTTGTTTTGTTGATTAGGTTTGTTTTGTTGAACAGGTGAGATCATATGGTATTTGTCTTTCACTGACTGGCTTATTTCACTTAGCATACTGCTCTCCAGTTCCATCTGAGCTGTCACGAAGGGTAGGAATTCCTTTTCTCTTTCTGCTGCATAGTATTCCGTTGTGTAAATGTACCACAGATTTTTGATCCACTCATTTACTGATAGGCACTTAGGCTGTTTCCAGCACTTGGCTATTGTAAATAATACTGCTATGAACATTGGGGTTCGTGGGCTCTTTTCAATTGGTGATTCAAGATATTTGGGGTATAGTCCTGGCAGTGAGTGGGATCTCTGGTTGTTGTCTCTTGAGAAAAAGGAGGTACTTTATTTCCAACATCCCTTACATAGGTGTTCCTTTAAGTGTAGTTCATGGACTACCTACATTGGAATCACTGTATTTGGAGGAGTAGTCACTAAAAATTCAGATTCCAAGGCTCTACTACCATAACTACAAATCAAAATCTTTGATGGTAGAATCCAGGGATCCTCTATTTGCAGAATGTCACCACTGATTTTTGTGCACACTAAAGTTAGAAAGCCACTGCTTTGAAAGTCTCTTACTTCAGGAATGGGACCCCTATATACCTCTTTCTTACCTGACTGGTTGAGCTCTGACATATGACCGTGAGCAAGGTCTGTGATAAATTTATTTTCATTTTAAGAAAATACTACAAACAGTTCTAGTGGAATTTTGAAATAAAATGCATAACACTTACAATGATGGAGTATTAGAGTAGAGGCAGCTGGGAAGGACGAGGCAGGGAAACAAAAAAATGAAAGATGGTGGATCAACAAATAAAAAGCCCATGTTTTTCCATGGTCATGGTACTTCCATTCACCAGTTTTGGAATCTGTTAATTCATAGTATCAACTTGGTATCACAAGCAGCCCCTTATCACCACATGAGTTAGAAATGCTTCTTTTATACAAATGACCTTGCTTTTATACCTCACATGCTATGTCTTTCTTGGCCTCGAAAGAGATCCTCTCTAGCTACTGATGCTCAGGAGCCAGACTATTGCTGCTGTTCAGGGAGCTGAAAGGTCTGGCCACCTTCTGCCTCCTTAAGATTTCTTATCTTGGGTTCTGCACAGATCCTGCACACTTGCCCTTCCTCATCTGGTACTGGTCCTGGCTTTTGTCACACTGTAGTGGTAGTCACTGTGGCAGGGTCTGATTCTTGTATATGTAGCCCATTATCATGGAATTTCCCTTAGAAAGTTCTAGAGGTTCCAGCCACCCCCAAACTTTTCTTTACAGGCTTTTTATTTTTGGTTACCAGAAACATCTTTCATCTCCACCTCTTACCAGAGATAACTTGAAGATGAAGTTGTTGTGGGATCAGGAATGTGAGTTAGGGAAATAATTTTAGTCTTAGCACTTGGTTGAGGAAAACATATCCCCTGCATTCCCAACTAACATTCGGAACATGTAGTTCTAGAAGAGCAATCTTTTATACTTAGCATCTGTATAGAGTTAAAACTGGTTATTTTCAACTTATCTTTGAAGATATGTTATTATTTTTACGGGAAAACTGCAATCTGACTCTAGAGCAAAACTTCTGAAAATGTAATATATATGTATGAAGGACCAGGGGATCTTGTTAAATGCAAATTTTGATTCAGTAAGTTTGGAGAGGGACCTGAGAGTCTGCCATCCTAACAAGCGCTCATGCTGCCAGTCTGCAAACCATACTTAGAAAAGCAAAGTTCTAGACATAACATACAGATGAATTTTTGGAATGGGATCCATTATTTAGCTTGTAGGGTGGTATGATGGCATGAAAACTGGGCTCAGATTCAGAAAGGCTGGCTTCCAGTCTGGGTACTGAAGCTTGCTGTACCAACTTTGGAGTTTACATTATCTCTAGACCTCATCTACAAACTGAGGACATTACTCTGGAATGATCTCAATGGCTGCTTCTATCCCTATAACTCTATGGTTAGTTTTCTTGTCATTCATATGACCAGTGGCATCAATGGACTGCAGAATTATTATAGCTCACTAGATAGTAAAAGTGACATGTTGTGGGCAAGCGTCCTTTCTTGATGGTAATCAGCAATACTAACAGCAAACTAGTGAAAAATTTCTTTCTCAACATGTAATTGAATTATGGACATCTTTTGACAGGAAGGAAATGACAAAAATAGATCATTTAGATTTAGGGTCAAAGTCTCCTTTTTCTGATTGTCTCTGAATTTTCAGTTGTGTCTTCCCCCAAATTTTACAGTAACTTGATCATCAAGACATTTTTGTAGCTTGTAAGCTTTCCTTCCTCTCAGACCCCTTATTTGAAATCTGCCTTTAGTATCCTCTTCCTAAATTTAAATTTATTTTTCTTGAGGTTCTGCCTTCAGACCTTTTTTAAACTCATGCATGACCTAACCACCCAAGCAGAGGCCACCAGCTTCATGACTGGAGTGTCTTGCACAAACCTCTCCCTGGATGTCCCACACATTCCCTCAAAAGCAACACATTCCCTCAAAAAGCAACACATTCAGAAGTAAGTTTGTGTTTCTTCCCTCTATGCTGAATCATAACAACATTAAAAAAAGATCATCCACGCCCTGGCTGGTGCAGCTCAGTGGATTGAGCGCGGGCTGGGAACCAGAGGGTCCCAGTTCGATTCCCAGTCAGGGTACATGCCTGGGTTGCAGGCCAGGTCCCCAGTGAGGGCCATGTGTGGAGCAACCGTACATTGCTGTTTCTCTCCCTCTCTGTCTTCCTTCCCCTCTCTCTAATAATAAATAAATAAAATCTTTAAAAAAAAAAAAGATCATCCACATTTCCCATCACCTGTTCAGTCATCCTGGCCAGAAATTTAGGAGTCATTTAGATGATTGGAACCTCTTTTCCATAGCCAGTGAATGGCCAAGTCTGGTGGATTCTGCCTTCCAAATTTCTCTTACACATATATCTTCTTTCCTCTTCTTCGCCTTGTCATTGCCCTGCTTCAGACTCTCATCAGTCATCACCAAGACCATTGTAATAACTTTATAATTATTCTCTCCAAATTAAGTCAGGCCCTTCTTCCCTACAGTTTCCTCCTGTCTGTGAAGTAATCCTTATTAAGCCCAAATATGATTGTGTTATATTTTTTGCTAAGATTCATTTAGTCTCCTCGCCACTTACCTGGTAGAAACATCAGTGCTCCCTCTCTGGCCTCTGCCACTTCTGTGGCATCACCTTCCTTTGCTCTTCTTTAGGCACACCAGGCCCTGGCCACACTGAACCAGTGGGGCTGTTACTTGAATCATAATCTCCAAGCTTTCCCCCTCTTCCTTACTTGGTCCTCCAGCTCTTCCCCGTTGCCCCATTCTAGAGATTTCTGGCCTGGGAAAGCTTTTCTTGATAACCTTCTCCTCCCTTGGCAATGACTTTACATGAATAGTGAATAAGTAACTAAATATCATATAACAAATACCATTAGAATGTAAACTCATTTCAGACAGGGGCTCTATACCATCCATCTTTATGTTCTAGCAACTAGGGCCTGTTAGTTGATAATACTAGTTGATAAATGTTAATGAAACGAGTGAATAAATATAAACACTTTTGAGAAGCTTCAGACCATGCTAGGAAGGGCCATGGTAGGCAGGCCCATTGTACAAGAACTCTTGGCTGAGAGCCTGGTGGCTTCATGTGGGACTGCATCAGCATGGCTGTGAGAGAAGGGGGTGTTCCTGTAAAGACATGGTATAGGCTATTAGCAGCCCTGATATCAGAAGGGTAAAGAAATTCCTGAGCCATAGGTTGGAAGCATGGCTTATTTTAGAAATTAAATGACTGAGGAAGACAGAGAAAAGAAGGACAGCTTCTTAATAAATCAGTGGCAGAATTAAAGTGAAACTTTTGGTAACTATATCAGTACTTACGAGGAGTGTGCTGAACCATGAAGGAAAAATATTACTAAATAATATTGTGTGCTTTTAATGGGCCACATACTGTGTTGGGATATTTTATCTTATTTCATTTCTATAGTAATCCTTGGGAAAAGATAATTTTCCCATTTTACAAATGAGTAACTTCCCCAAGATCAAATCTTTAGTAATGGCTGAGCTGGGGCTTAGATTAGCTTTCTAATTTATATCCAGAGGACTCTATACCAGAGAAAAGAAGGACACCTGAATGTTAGTTATGACATGTAACTAGCTGTGTGAGCTTAACTTTTCTTTTCCGCAATTTTTCCTACCTGTAAAATTCTTTGATTTAATTGTGGGTTTGATTTAATTATGGTAGGCACTTAAATGTTTGTCAAACAGATGGATGAATGAGTAAATGAGTGGGTGTTTGGGTACATAATTTAATACACAATTGGTTACATAACTTAGTAGGGACAAACCAAGATAAGGTATATAAAAGGCTAGGTATAGTCATTAAATGATTAAGAGATTATACCTTAAGGTCTCTAATATCCCTCATGGCTTTCTGCTTAACAGGAAGGATGGAACTTGCTGTGGCAGAAAACAATGTGCTGGTGGCTTTACCGTTATTTTAAATTTTTCTCTTCAGTTTATGTGTAGATGTATGCAGACTACATAAATCACTAGTGTAATTAGCATTTCTCATAGGGCAGGTCTAGTGGTGAGAAATTCCCTCAGCCTTTCTTGACCGCAGGTCTTTTGTTTTAAAAAACGATGAAGTAATGGATGAGTGAATAAGCTATACCAATATCTGGGTTGTAGCCAGGAATATTACGGTTTATGTTGAGAAGCAAACACCATAAAATAGTTGTCATGTTCTTTCCAATATGAGCATCTGCCCATCTCTACCGAAGTGAAGCTGGTGTAGCCCCTGCTGCTGTGGTGGCTGAATGCCAAACACCAGCAAATCAAGTTTCTGTGTTCTTTGGAGCTACTTAGAGGTCTCCATGTGTCTGCTATTAATACCTTCTTACTGCTCCAGCAGTCTCCAACAGGTTTTGCGTTACATCCTCCATAAGTTAAAAAGACCTAAGACTTTCTTTTCAGGAAAGAAGAATCGAGCCTTGGATGTAACATTTTCTGAGCTGGGTTTAAACCAGCTTGGTAAACAGATTATGCAAGAAGCTTCAGAATAGTTAAGTGTATTCTCCAACAAAGTGAACTCTATCCAAAGTAAACACTCTCCAAACAACAACAACAACAACAACAACAACAAACAACCAAAACCCTATTGGTTGGAGAAATTGAATGCTATTTCTTTTTTTGAGTGTTTTACATTTTATAGGAGCGATGTCTTTTGTAGGGTCATTTTCCTTTCTCACATTATGTTCCATAGTAACTCAGAGCTGTTCTAGACAGAGCCTTCAGGAACGTACAGAATTCTGTGGCTCATTAGAACAGTTTTTTCTAATCAACATCTTGCATCCACTTAGCACAAATGGAGAAAAAGACAATTACTCAGATATTTACACATGACTTCAATGTATGATTCATAAATGAGCTTGGATATTACCAGGCTTGTCCCAGGGCATGGAGGGGTGTCACACTGAAGAAAAAGTAAGCAGTTAGACTGTATGATCCCTAAAAGTCTTCTAGCTCTGACCTGGGACTTCCTCTGCTCTATGAAAACTTAAGCTTTTTTTGGTGTTAAGTGTAGAAGAAACCTTCCTCAGGCTCAGACAGATTTATGCACAAATCTTTAGCACCAGCTGATTTGGTTGCTCAAACACTTTTAATTAAGTAAAAAATATGATGCAAATCCTGAGACTATTAGAACACAGACTCTGAGGTTTTTTCCTTTTGGGTGGTGGGGAAAGTTTTAGAAACTGGAGGGCACTGCACACATGGCTCAGGAAAGACCAGCACAGGACCCAGTGGTTGCTTCCTCAGTATGTCCAAGCATGTCCCAGCATGCCAGAGGTGGGAAAGAGGAAGCTGACATAGGAAAGCAATGCCCATTTTAGGAATACCAAAGTATGTACTGAATTTAACTTGCCTGGTTAGAAAGAGTTCACTGAAGAAATTCTGAGTTGTTCGCCAAGTGGGAAAATTCAAGATGATTTATACATTAGAAGATGATTGTAAGTTTATATTCTGGGTAGAGGCTCACTCCATGACACATCATAATTAAAATGTCAAAGATTAAAGATGAAGAGAGAATCTTAAAAGCAGCGAGAGAAAAGCAGTTCATTACATACAGGGGAGTTTCCATAAGACTGTCAGCTGATTCCTCAAAAGAAACTTTGCAGGCTAGAAAGGATTGGCAAGAAATATTCAAAGTCATGAAAAGCAGTAACCTACAGCTAAGATTGCTCTACCCAGTAAAGCTATCATTTAGAATCGAAGGGCAGATAAAGCACTTCCCAGACAAGAAAAAACTAAAGGATTTCATCATCACCAAACCATTATTATATGAATATTAAAGGGACTTATTTAAGAAAAAGAAGATGAAAACTATGAACAATAAAATGGCAAAAATACATATCTATCAACAATTGAATTTAAAAAACAAACTAAGCAAACAAGAAGAACAGAAACAGTGTCATGGATATGGAGAGTGTTTGATGGTTGCCAGATGGGAGGGGTGTGTGGAGAATGGGTAAAGAGGTGAGGGGATTAAGAAGTACAAATAGGTAGTTACAGAATAGCCGTGGGGATGTAAAGTACAGTATAGGAAAAGGAGTAGCCAAAGAACTTACACACATGACTTATGGACATGAACAAAGGTGTGGGGATTGCCTGAGGGAGTGGGGGGATTCTGGGTGGAGGGTGGCAAAGGGAGAAAAATCAGTACAATTATAATAACATAATCAACAACATATAATTTTAAAAGACAAACAAAATATAAAGTTTACACTCTGTTACATTCTGATACAGCAGGCGGATTCAACAAGGCCCATTGCACACTGGTTAGATAAGACCATTCAGTTAGGTCTAGAGAGATCCTTGCATGTTGGGGCATTCAAAGTTCTTAATCATTTTTATCTACCTGGACTGGTAGATGGCCAAAAGTTTGTGGTTGTTTAAAAGCTTCAGTTGTGATGAAACAAAGCATTCGGTGTGATTATTGCCTAGACAAGTGCTGTTGTAAGTGGAAAATTTTCCTTTTAAAAGTGTAGAGATCACCTGTATCCACTCTTTAAAAAATCAGTTTTGAAGTCCTCCTGCTTAGTATCCAGTCTAGTTCCTCATCCACACACCTGGAAGGGGAATGCTGGTGTGGTCTCTGGTCTTGGTAGAACATGAGGAGACTGAGAGATCAATCAAGTGATTTGCTGCTAAAAACTCTTGCCCACCATCATCATCATGGAATCTCAGAATCACAGGGTCAAAGAAATTCATGCTTAAATAGAGCCTTGAAAATCCTTTATTCTCCCACTGCTCAATGTTCCAGCTGAGAAGGGCTGCAGCCTCTGCTTACATTCTCAGTGACCAGCTTGAGCTCACTCATCTGAGGCTCCCCGTCCTCTGTCAGCTCTGAGCACTAACACTGCACACAGCTCTGCTTGTCTGTGGCAGCAGGGACCATCTGTCCCTCCTCACATCCACTACTTAAGGATCATGCAGAATGAATTTAATTCTGCTTCCACAGGAAACTTTGATATCATCATCAACATCATCATCAAATATATGCTATGTCAGAATTTAGTGGAAATAGATACAGTGGCAGAAGTGCTGGTTTTGAATTCTGCTTACCTAGTTCTCTACTTATAAGCAGTGTGACCTTGAGTTAGGTACTTAAATTTTTCTACTCTCAGTTTCAGCACCTATGCAGTGGGGGTGAGAATGCCTGCATCAGAAGATTGTCTCAAGATCCCAGGCAATCACATTTGTAAAACATGGGACATAGCACCCACATAGAGTGGAGCCTTGGTAAGAGACAGCTGTTATTAGTTGAAGGGTGTAGACTGTGTTAGCTACAGATACTGTGTCTAATTCGGTGATTATGTGCCCATTCCAAAGGACTAAAGTCATTATAGTCCTCTTTTATTTTTATAGTAACATAGTAAGGCATGCAGATTAGTAATAATAATTCAGTGGATTTTAAAAAATCTATGAGAGTTTCTTTTTTCTTATCAGAGGAGATAGGAATAGTGTAAAGTTTTCAATTCTGGGTTTTCCCCTTTGGCTATACTGTGTGCATTGACAATTAATTCCTGCATTGAAGCAGCATGCTGTCACTCAGCCAGGATGTGGTAGGAGCTAAGGCTACAGCAGCCAATGATGGTGAAAGGGGATCTGCTTCAGCCTTATCTATACGCAAAATGGTCAGACTGGACTGTGGCTGCTTCCTCCCTGACTTCTCTGCAGCTCAGTACCCCTGCCAGGAATCCGTTAATATTGGGCACTGCTCACATTTTTAGGTGAACAGGCCACAGGAGAACCCTTTGAAAGTATGGTCAGAATATGTGGACAACTTAGCCAGTGGTGGGACAGATACAGATCTTGTTTTGCATTATTCTGTGTGGTGGTTTTTCTTTTGAACTGCATGTGTTCCTTCTACTAGCACTCCTGAAATTGTAGTTACCTGATTATGTTTAAACATAATACATATGTATATAATTATTTATACATGTACATGTACATATAATTAGTTACTTTCTGATTGTGCTTCATTTTGATTGTCAAAATATTATAACAATATTATCTAAAATTGTAACGATTCCATGCACTCTTCTAATATTTTGGGTATATATGCTTTTACCCAGTTGCAAATAGAAAGTATATACAGTTTAGTGTTTTGATTTGCTCACATAAATATTTGCTATATTGTTTCGTAAGTACAATTTTAATAGAAGCATAATTATGCAATGTCTTTTACTTAACAGTCCTCGCACTGACATCTTTTTAAGCTATTTTTAATGCATTTCCCTTATAAAAATTTGAGCTGTATTAATTGGGGATCTGTGATTTGTGATCAACAGGAATTTTTCTTGATATAGATTGACTTTATGAAATGAATCCTGGGGCAATTCATGGAATTCAGAAAGATTTCAGTAACCAATCTTTTAAAAAGGGCCAAGATGAGGCTGAGTCTCAGCATCATTGCGGAAATTTGAAGGTTACTTCTCACATTTGCCTTATGTGCTTCCCTCCACGTATCTGTTTTTCTTCTTCTGCTTCAGCCAGACTTCTGTTTTTCTCAGTCCAAATGACAGAGAACATGGCTGCCTACAAATTCCAGAATTTTACACATTGTAGTTTGAGACATTGAAGAGAAAAAACCTCTATCTAGTTTCCTGGGGAAGGGTGGAGATGGCTACCGTTGAGTCAGATGTTCATCTCTGGACAAAACCATGTGGCTAGGAGCTGTTGTCTAGGGAAGGGTCAGGTCCTCACCCTTGGCCACAGTGGCAGTAGAGGCAGGTCTACATCTACAAAAGGATTTCTCCCATGGAAAATATATAAATGTCAAGCAGTTCCCAGAAATGTGGGGTAATAAAACATAAAATTATATGCCTAATATAGCCACAAACATTGGTATTTACATTTTTTCATTCCTTTGATTAATCCATTTAACAAAATTAGAAGGAGTGAAAATAATGGGCTGAAAGGTATAACCCAACTAATTCTTTTTAAAAAAATATTTATTTTTATTTTTTATTGAATTTATTGGAGTAGCATTTGTTCATAAAATTATACAGGTTTCAGGTGTGCAGTTCTATAATACATTGTCTGTATATTGTATTGTGTGTTTACCCCAAGTCGAGTCTCCTTCCATCACCAAGTAATAATTCTTGAGATAATTTATTAGTTTACTTTTCTCAAGCTCCCGCAAATCAGTGTACCCATAGTGTTCTTTACCTTCAATGCCACTCCTCCCCTCTTCTTCCTGCTGACATAGAACACATGGGTGCAGCAAGAGTCCTTGATCTTGAGAAAGCCAGGAAGGTCAGAGTTTGGACCAAAGTAGAGTTTGCCTGTGGCTATTTGAAGAATTCTCAAAACTACTTATTCTTCTTTTATTCCCCTGGCTGCCATTTGACCTGCCTCTCCTTTTTTTTTTTTCTCTCCAAGTTTTTTAACTGTATTTTTCCATTATCATTTAGTCTCCCACTTCCCCGCAATCACCACACTGTTGTCCATGTCCATGAGTCCTTTATCTTTTTTGCTCAGTCCCTCCTCCACTTTTCTGTGATCCTGTTCTCTCTCTATGAGTGTGTCTCTATTTTGCTTGTTAGTTCAGTTTGTTCATTAGATTCTACATATGAGTGAAATCATGGTATTTGTCTTTCTCAGGCTGGCTTATTTCACTTAGCATAATGTTCTTCAGGTCCATCTATACTGTCACAAAGGGTAAAACTTTCTTCTTTTTATGACCAAGTAGTATTCTATGGTGTAAATGTCTCATAGTTGTTTTATCCACTCATCTACTGATGGACACTTGGGCTGCTTCCATATCTTGGCGACTGTAAATAATGCTGCAATGAACATAGGGGTGCTTGTGTTCTTCGGAATTAGCGTTTTGTGTTCCTTTGGTTATATTCCCAGAAGTGGAATCAGTGTGACTTGCCTTGCCTCTTTTCTGCTGCCATTATCTTGTTTTACTTTCTGAACTTCCTTCTCTATGTGGTCTTGCTACAAAAATAAACTATTTTCCCTCCTTCCTGCTGTTTCTGAAATAAGCAAAGAAACCTCATTTTAATGATATGTTCTTACCACTGGTCACATCAGTGAAGTCACCAGGGTTGGTCAAAATGACAAATAGCGGTGAGGTCTTGGAATAATGTACAAATTCTGAAAGTGTTTCAGGATTCCTTCGAAGCATTAAAAACCCTTTAAATGAATAGTTTAGTCCTCTTCCCTAGGTCATCTGATTCTCTTTTTTTAGATCACCTAACAATTTCTGTGTTTTTAATTACATTTTAAAGGCACTTGCAATTATTCATGTATATGCTCATTGTGGAGTATTTTGAAAATATAAAAAAAGAGTGTAACAATATCACTATTAACACTATTCAGGATTTCCGGCAAGATGGCAGCATAGGTGAATGCGCTGTGCCTCCTCGCACAACCAAACAAGGAAAAACCCAGAAATTTATCCAACCAAAAACAGCCAGATCTGACAGAAAATAGAATTGAGAGGAATTCCGACAACCAAGGAATTAAAGAAGATACATTCATCCAGTCTTGTGAGCCGGGAGGAGCAGGGCAGAGGGAGAGTGCTCGGTGACCCCGTGGCGAGCTGGTGAGCAGACAGCAAGACCGCAGCGAGCTGGTGAGCAGACGGCAGGACCGCGGTTGGAGGGGCGGTTCCCGCGGGGTTGCAGCACACTGAGACGGGAGTGCCTGACCTAAGCGCGGCCAGCGCCCGGCTCATCCGGACCCAGTGGGGCCGAGACTGGTGGACCGGGCAGGTCCGCATTTGCGGGCAGACAAACCAGGAGAGAAAGCAGGGCACAGCCCATTTGCGCAGATTGAGAGCACCTGTGGGGGTGGAGTCTGCGGCAGGAGGAACTACCAGCCTCACAGGAGAGTTCACTGGGGAGATCCATGGGTGATTGGAGCTGTGCAGCCCGTCCACCAACCCTGGAGCGACCCCCGGAGCCAGCGCAGAGGGGCTCGAATTGCTTGCAGGGGGCGGTGTGGGTGCGGAGAGCAGAGCAGGAGCCATTGTGCTCTCAGGTCCTGCCCCCACAGGCTACATCACAGCACAACTACCATGAGTTTCCCTGCCCAGGTGAACCCCAAGGCTCCACCCTCCTTGCAGTAACAGGCATACCGAGGGAAAAAAAAATGGCCCAAAGAAAGGAACAGATCAAAGCTCCAGAACTAACCGACCAAGAGATAGCCAACCTATCAGATGCACAGTTTAAAACCCTAGTAATCAGGATGCTCACAGAATTCAACAAAAAATTATCGAAATTGCTTGAACAGATGAGGAGAGATCTGCAGGGAACCAATAGGGATAAGAAGGAAACTGGGACTCAAATCAACAGAGTGGACCAGCAGAAAGAAAAAACATCCAACCAGAAAAGAATGAAGAAACAAGAATTCAAAAAATGGAGGAGGGGCTCAGAAACCTCCAGGACATCTGTAAACGGCCCAACATATGAATCATAGGGCTGCCAGAAGGAGAAGAAGAAATCCAAGGAATTGAAAACTTATTTGAACACATAATGATGGAGAATTTCCCAAAGCTGGTGAAGGAAATAGACTTTCGGGAAGTCCAGAAAGCTCAGAGAGTCCCAAAGAGGTTGGACCCAAAGAGGAACACACCAAGACACATCATAATTACATTACCCAAGATCAAAAATAAGGAAAGGATCCTAGAAGCAGCCAGAGAAAAGGAGACAGTTACCTAAAAAGGAATTCCCATAAGACTGTCAGCTGATTTCTCAAAAGAGACCTTACAGGCAAGAAGGGGCTGGAGAGAAGTATTCTAAGTCATGAAAGGCAAGGACCTACATCCAAGAATACTCTATCCAGCAAAGTTTTCATTTAGAATGGAAGGACAGATACAGTGCTTCTCAGATAAGGTCAAGTTCAAGAAGTTCATCACCATCCAGCCTTTATTGTATGAAATGTTAAAGGGAGTTATATAAGGTATAGAGGAACATCAACAGG
>PVJI01021195.1:0-27522 GCA_004026765.1 Micronycteris hirsuta
GAAGAACTGTATGCCAAGAAATTTGAAAACCTAGGAGAAATGGACAAGTTCTTAGAAAAATATAATCTTCCAAAACTCGATAAGAAAGAAACAGAAAGCCTGAACCAACCAATAAGAGTGGAAGAAATTAAAGCAGTAATCAAAAAACTCCCAACACACAAAAGCCCTGGACCAGATGGTTTCACAGGAGAATTCTACAAAGCATTTAAGGAGGAACTAACCCCTATCCTTCACAGACTATTCCAAAAAATCCAAAATGATGGAAGACTCCCAAACTCTTTTTATGAGGCCAGCATCATCCTAATCCCAAAACCAGAAAAAGACACAACAAAGAAAGAAAACTTCAGGCCAATATCACTGATGAACACTGACGCTAAAATTCTGAACAAAATATTAGCAAACCACATCCAGCAATACATTAAAAAGATCATTCACCATGACCAAGTGGGATTCATCTCAGGGAAGCAAAGATGGTACAATATTTGCAAATCACTAAACGTAATACATCACATAAACAAGAGCAAAGACAAAAATCACATGATCACATCAGTAGATACAAAAAAGCATTTGATAAGGTACAGCACCCATTTATGATAAAAAGACTCAGCAAAGTGGGAATAGAGGGAGCATTCCTCAACATAATAAAGGCTATATATGAGAGATGTACAGTCAACATCATATTATGTGGGCAAAAACTAAAATCTTTCCCACTAAGATCAGGAACAAGATAAGGTTGTCCACTATCACCACTTCTTTTTAATATAGTATTGGAAATTTTAGCTACAGCAATCAGACAAGAAAAGGAAATAAAAGGTATCCAAATTGGAAAGGAGGAAACAAAACTGTCATTGTTTGCAGATGACATGATAGTGTACATAGAAAATCCTATAGACTCCGTCAAAAAACTACTCGACCTAATAATTGAATTTGGCAAAACAACGGGATACAAAGTCTATATCCAGAAATCAAAGGCATTTTTGTATACCAACAATGAAACATCAGAAAGATAAATCAGGAAAAAAATCCCATTTGATATAGCAACAAAAAAAAATAAGATTCCTCGGAATAAACTTAACCAAGGAGGTAAAAGACCTGTACTCAGAAAACTATACAACACTGAAGAAAGATATGGAAGACACAAACAAATGGAAACATATACCGTGCTCATGGATTGGAAGAATCAGCATCATCTAAATGTCCGTACTACCCAAAGCAATTTATAGATTCAATGCTATCCCTATCAAAGTACCAATGACATACTTCACAGATATAGAACAAACACTTAAAAAACTTATATGGAACCATAAATGGCCCCGAATATCAGCTGCAATTTTGAGAAAGAAGAGAAAAATAGGAGGGATCACAATTCCTGATATCAAACTGTATTACAAGGCCACTGTAATCCAAACATCCTGATACTGGCATAAAACTGGACAGATAGGCCAATAGAACAGAATAGAGAGCCCTGAAATAATCTCAAGTCTCTCTGGCCAATTAATTCTCTTTAGCCAGGCTTCTGCATGGCTATAGAAAACAGTATTAAAATAAAAAGAGAACAAACCATATGGGAAAACATATTTGCCAATGATATCTCAGATAAGGTTTGTTCTCCAAAATATATAAAGAACTCACATGACTCCACTCCAAGAAGACAAAAAACCCAATTAAAAATGGGCAAAAGTCTTGAACAGAAATTTCTCCAAGGAGGACATACAGAGGGCCCAGAGAGATATGAAAAGATGCCCATCATTGCTAGCTATCAGAGAGATGCAAATTAAAACCACAGTGAGATACCACCTCACAATGACCAGAATGGCTGCCATAAACAAATGAACAAACTAGTGTTGGAGAGAATGTGGAGAAAAGGGAACCCTATTGCACTGTTGGTGGGAATGCAGACTGGTGAAGCCACTGTGGAAAACAGTATGGAATTTCCTCAGAAAACTAAAAATGGAACTGCTTTTTGACCCAGCAATTCAACAACTGGAATTATACCCTAAGAGCCCTGAAACACCAATCCAAAAGAACCTATGAACCCCAATGTTCATAGCAGCACCATTCACAATAGCCAAATGCTGGAAGCAACCTAAGAGCCCATCAGCAAATGAGTGGATTGAGAAACTATGGCACATTTACAGAATGGAATTCTACACAGCAGAGAGAAAGAAGGAACTTATACCCTTTGCTACAGCATGGATGGAACTGGAGAGCATTATGCTAAGCAAAATAAGCCAGGAGCTGAGGGACAAATATCATATGATCTCACCTTTAACTGGAACATAATCAACAAAAGAAAAACATAACCAGAGACATTAAAATTAAGAACAATCTAACAATAGTCAGAGGGGAGGGTAGTAGGTATTGTGGAGAGAAGGGTTTTCAGTAACTACTACAAAGGACACATGGACAAAACCAAGGGGAAGGGTGGAAGCAAGGAAGGGAGGTAGGGTTGGCTGGGGTGGGGTAGAGGGGAGGGGAAAAATGCAGACAACTGTAATTGAAGAATAATAATAAAGAAAATTTTTAAAAAGAAAAGAAAAGGGGGCTAGAGACAAGCAGGTGAGCTGCATTGCTCCCTCTCTGGCCCTTCCCCCACAGGCAGCACTGCAGCACTGCAAGGAGGGTTGCTCTGACCTGGTGAATACCTAAGCCCCGCCCCCCCCTTACAACTTAACAAAGAAATAGGGCCAAAATGAAAGAACAGAGCAAAACCTCAGAAAGAGAGCTAAGTGATGAGGAGATAGCCAACCTCAGAATTTTAGATGGAGAATTTAAAGCCCTGGTAATCAAAGTGCTCACAAAACTGATTGAGCTTGGTCAAAAAATTAAAGAATGAATGAAAGATACCCAAAATGAATTAAAGCAGAATATTCAGGGAACCAACAGTGACAGGAAGGGAACCAGGACTCAAAGCCACGATTTGGAACAAAAGGAGGAAATAAACATCCAACAGGAACAGAATGAAGAAACAAGAATTCAAAAAAGTGGATAGGCTTAGGAACCTCTGGGACAACCTGAAACATTCCAATATCCAAATTACTGGGGTTCCAAAAGAAGAACAACAGCAAGAAATTGAAAACTTATTTGAACAAATAATTAATGAAAACCTCCCCAATCTGGCAAAGGAAATAGACTTTCAGGATGTCCAGGAAGCCCAGAGAGTCCCAAAGAAGTTGGACCCAAAGAGGAACACACCAAGGCACACTATCATTAAGTTACCCAAGATTAAAGACAAAGAGAGAATCTTAAAAGCAGCAAGAGAAAAGGAGAGAGTTACCTACAAACGAGTGGCCATAAGGCTATCACTTCATTTCTCAAAAGAAACCTTACAGGCAAGAAGGGGCTGAAAAGAAGTATACCAAGTCATGAAAAGCAAGGACCTACATCCAAGATTACTCTTTCCAGCAAAGCTATCTTTTAGAATTGAAGGGCAGATAAAGTGCTTCCCAGAATAGGTCAAATTAAAGGAATTCATCATCACCAAGCCCTTATTATATGAAGTGTTAAGGGGACTTGTCTAAGAAAAGGAAGATCAAAATTATGAACAGTAAAATGAGAACAAACACAACTATCCACAACCCAATCAAAAAAAAAAAAGAGTGAGAGAAACAAAGATGAACTAAGCAAACAACTTGAACAGGAAGAGAATTGTAGAAATAGAGATCACATGAAGGGTTATCTGTGGGGAGAGGAAGGGCTGAGAATGGAGGAAACGGTATAGGGAATAAGCATAAATGGTAGGTGCAAAATAGACAGGGAGTGGTTAAGTATGGTATGGGAAATGGAGAAGCGAAAGAACTTATATGTACAATCCATGTACATGAGCTAAGATGGGGGAATGATGGTGGGGTTGGTACAGGGCGGAGGGGAATAAAGGTGGGGGAAATGGGACAACAGTAATACATAATTAATAAAATATATTTTAAGGAAAGACTGACAATTTCTTAAATACACACTGTATGTCACTTGGCTTTCTAATTGCTTGTATTGTTGCTTGTCTGTGTTTACTTTTTGTTAGAGTTGTTATGCAAGTAAAAAAAAATGCAATTGGGATTAAAATAAAAGTGTGACTGCATTTCCTTTCAATGTTATTTTAGGACATTGTTGAAAAGGCCTGCTCAATGATTATTTGATTCTCTACCAAGTGTATCATTGCTTGAATTACTAACTACTACTGATTATGGTCCAGATTTTTTTTTTTTTTTAGAGAGAGAGAGGGAGAGAGACAGAGAGAAAAGCATTTATTTGTTTTTCCAGTTATTTGTGTATCATCGGTTGATTTTTGTATGTGCCCTGACCACAGATCAAACCAGCAACCTTAGCACGTGGGGATGATTCTCTAACCAACTGAACTACTGGTGAGGGGCTGGTCCCTTGATTCTTAATTGTAGGCTTTTGTCTAGCTGATTTTCAAGGATTTCTGTCTGGTAAAGAAAGTTACACTAAAGTTTAGTTGTCTTGCTCTGTTGAGAAATTAATTAGATTTTTCTTTAACACTAAGTGTTATGGACTGAATTGTGTTTCCCTAAAATTTATATGTTGACTTCCTAACACCCAGTACCTCACAATGTATTTACAGAGTTTTTAAAGAGGTAATTAGGTTAAAATGAGGTTGTGATGGTGGGTCCTAATCCAATCTGACTGGTGCCATTAGAGGAAGAGATCAGGGAAGACTGAATGAAGCCACTGGGAGAATAGCCTGCCATCTACAAGCCAAAGGTGGGGGGGTCATAGAAGAAGCCATCCCTGCCAACACCTTAATCTCTGACTTTCCATCCTCAGAATTATAAGAAAATATATTTCTGTTGTTTAAGCCCCTGGTGTGTGGTGTTTTGTTATATTAGTCTTTGTAAACCACTTAGCAAAGTCATTTCATCATGCCTTTCCTGATAAAATTCTTTTTTTAAGAAGAATTCATTTATTTATTTTTAGAGACAGGGTAAGGGAGAGAGAGAAACATCAATGCCAGAGAGAAACATCAAATGGTTACCTCTCATATCCACTTCAACCAGCACCTTACCTGCAACATAAGCATGTGCACTGACTGAGAATCTAACTGGAGACCTTTTGCTTTGTGAGACCGTACCCAACCAACTGAGCCACACCAGTTAGAGCCTGGCTAAATTCTTGAATTCCTTTTTGAAATAGTTTTAATGTTTTGCTGAATCTCTCACTAATGTGATAAATAAACCTATATTTGTATGAAAGTCACATTTTTTTAAATTTTAAACATTGTACTTTGATGTAATTTTATACAAAGCCATAAAATTAGGTCCTTGTTTTTCTACTCAACATTTATTCCATCTGAGTACTCATTTCCAAATTTTCCATTGTGAACTCTTTTTTTTATTACTTTACTGTTGTTCAATTACAGTTGTCTGCATCCTCTCCCCTCCACTCCTCCCACCCCCTCTAAACCCACCTCCCTCCCCTGCCTCCCTCCTCCCCCTTGGTTCTGTCCATGTGTCCTCTATAGTGGTTCCTGAAAACCCTTCTCCCCATAGTCCCCTCCCCTCTCCCCTTCGGCTCTTGTTAGATTGTTCTTAATTTCAATGTCTCTGGTTATGTTTTTCTTTTGTTGATTATGTTCCAGTTAAAGGTGAGATGATACGGTATTTGTCCCTCACTGCCTGGCTTATTTCACTTAGCATAATGCTCTCCAGTTCCATCCATGCTGTTGCAAAGGGTATACGCTCCTTCTTTCTCTCTGCTGCATAGAATCCCATTGTATTAATGTACTATATCTTCTTGATCCATTCATTTGTATATAGGCACTTAGGTTGTTTCCAGCACTTGGCTATTGCAAATTGTGCTGCAATGAACATTGGAGTGCACAGGTTCTTTTGAATTGGTTTTTCAGGGCTCTTAGGGTATAATCCCAGCAGTGGAATTGCTGGGTCAAAAGGCAGTTTCATTTTTAGTTTTCTGAGGAAATTCCATACTGTTTTCTACAGTGGCTTCACCAGTCTGCATTCCCACCAACAGTGCAGTAGGGTTCCCTTTTCTCCACATCCCCTCCAACAGTTATCTGTTGCTTTGTTTATGATGGCCATTCTGACTGGTGTAAGGTGGTATATCATTGTGGTTTTAATTTGTATCTCTCTGATCGCCAATAATGTTGAGCATCTTTTATTTTTTTATTTTTTTAAATATAT
Organism: Micronycteris hirsuta; assembly: GCA_004026765.1. Classification (NCBI taxonomy): domain Eukaryota; kingdom Metazoa; phylum Chordata; class Mammalia; order Chiroptera; family Phyllostomidae; genus Micronycteris; species Micronycteris hirsuta. The sequence continues at coordinate 6,156 of PVJI01021195.1, forward strand.
CTTATTGATTATGCTATTACAGTTGTCCCATTTCCCCCCTTTCTTCCCCTCCAACCCACATCCTCATTCCCCACCCTTTAGTTTTTGCCCATAGGTCATACACATAAGTTCTTTGTCTTCTACATTTCCTATACTGTTCTTAACGTCCCCTGTCTGTTTTCTACCTACCATTTGTGCTACTTATTCTCTGAACCTTCCACTCTCTCTCCCCCTACCACTCCCCTGTTGATATCCCTCCATGCCTTATATAAGTCCCTTTAACATTTCATATAATAAAGGCTGGGTGATGATAAACTCCTTGAACTTGACCAATCTCGGAAGCACTTTATCTGCCCTTCCATTCTAAATGATAGCTTTGCTGGATAGAGTATTCTTGGATGTAGGTCCTTACCTTTCACGACTTGGAATACTTCTCTCTAGCCCCTTCTTGCCTGCTGACAGTCTTATGGGAATTCCTTTGTAGGTAACTATTCTCCTTTTCTCTTGCGGCTTCTAAGATTCTTTCCTTATTTCTAATCTTGGGTAATGTCATTATGATGTGTCTTGGTGTGTTCCTCTTTGGGTCCAACTTCTTTGGGACTCTCTGAGCTTCCTGGACTTCCTGAAAGTCTATTTCCTTCACCAGCTTGGGGAAGTTCTCCTTCATTATTTGTTCAAATAAGTTTTCAATCCCTTGACCTTCCTCTTCTCCTTCAGGCACCATTATGACTAGGATGTTGGGACATTTAAAGATGTCCTGGAGGTTCCTAAGCCTCTCCTCAGTTTTTTGAATTCTCATTTCTTCATTCTTTTCTGGTTGGATGTTTTTTCTTTCTGCTGGTCCACTCCGTTGATTTGAGTCCCAGTTTCCTTCATATCCCTATTGGTTCCCTGCAGATTTCCCCTCATTTCCTTTATATTATCCTTCATTTGTTCAAGTAATTGAGACAATCTTTCTGTGAATCCTGTGAGCATCCTGATTACCAGTGCTTTGAACTGTGCATCTGATAGGTTGGCTATCTCTTTGTCACTTAGTTGTATTTTTTATGGAGTTTTGATGTGTTCTTTCATTTGGGCCATTTTTTTTCTCGGTTCACCTGTTACTTTAAGGAGCAGAGCCTTAGGTGTTCACCAGGGCAGGGTAACCCATGTCGTAGTGTTTGACGCTGTCTGTGGGGGCGGGGCCTGAGAGAACAATGGCACTTGCTCTTTTCTCCGCACTTCCTCAGCTACCCACAAGCAAGTTGGACCATCTTTGCTGGCTCCAGGGTGAGTGGACGGGCCTGCACAGTTTCAAGTCCTTTTGGGTCTCCCCAATGAATTCTCCTGTGAGGCCGGGAGTTCCTCCCACTGCCACCTCAACCCCCATGGGTGTATTCAATTGGTGGTTTGAGGCTTTATTTTCCTGCATTGGTGGGCTGCGGCGTCTGTTCCGCTTTCCAGCGTTTCCTCTCAGTTTATCTGTATGAGAATGAGAGACCGCCCAGTCCACCAGTCTCAGCCCCAGTTTTACTGAGTGTGCCTGCCGCATTTTGGGCAGCTGGAGCATTGCTGGTACCGCTCCACAAACCGCGTCTTGCCGAGTGCTCTTCACCCGGCTCCGCCTTGCTTACCGGTCTGAATGAAAGTGTCTTCTTTAACTCCTTGGTTGTCAGACTTTCACTCAATTCAGTATTCTGTTAGATACAGCTGTTTTTGTTTTTTATTTTGTTGTTTTTCCTCTTTTGGTTGTGCGAGGAGGCACAGTGTGTCTACCTATGCCTCCATCTTGGCCAGAAAAGCATCTTTTAATATGTCTCTGGGTCTTCTGTATGTACTCTTTGGAGAAGTGTCTGTTCATGTCCTTCACTCATTTTTTAATTGGGTTTTCTGTCTTCCTGAAGTGGAGTCGTGTGAGTTCTTTATATATTTTGGAAATCAAACTCTTGTCTGAGGTATCATTGACAAATTTGTTTTCCCATACGGTTGGTTCTCTTATTATTTTAATACTGTTTTCTTTAGTCCCACAGAAGCTCTTTATTTTGATAAGGTCCCATTTGTTTATTCTTTCCTTTAAGTCCCTTGCTCTAGGGAACATATCATTGAAGATGTTGCTGCATGGAGTGTCTGAGATTTTCCTACCAGTGTTTTCCTCTAGAACTTTTATGGTGTCACAACTTACATTTAAGTCTTTTATCCACCTTGAATTTATTTTTGTGTATGGTGTAAATTGGTGCTCGAGTTTCATTTTTTTGCATGTAGCCATCCAGATTTCCCAACACCATTTGTTGAAGAGGCTATTTTTATTCCATTTTATGCTTCGGCCCCCTTTGTCAAAGATTAATTGCCCGTAGAGACTTGGGTTTATTTCTGGGCTCTCTATTCTGTTCCATTGGTCTATCTGTCTGTTTTTATGCCAGTACCAAGCTGTTTTGATTACAGTGGCCTTGTAATACAGTTTGATATCAGGAATTGTGATCCCTCCTGCTTTGCTCTTCTTTCTCAAAATTGAAGCTGATATTTGGGGTCATTTATGGTTCCATATAAATTTTTGAAGTGTTTGTTCTATATCTGTGAAATATGCCATTGGTACTTTGATAGGGATTGCATTGAATCTATAAATTGCTTTGGGGAGTATGGACATTTTGATGATGTTGATTCTTCCAATCCATGAGCTTGGTATATGTTTCCATTTGTTTGTGTCTTCCATGATTTCTCTCTTCAGTGTTGTGTAGTTTTCTGAGTATAGGTCTTTTACCTCCTTGGTTAGGTTTATTCCTAGGATTTTATTTTTCTTGTTGCTATATCAAATGGGATTTTTTTCCTGATTTCTGTTTCTGCTGTTTCACTGTTGGCATACAAGAATGCCTTTGACTTCTGGATATTGACTTTATATCCTGCTGTCTTGCCAAATTCAATTATTAGATCAAGTAGTTTTTTGGCAGAGTCTATAGGATTTTCTAAGTATACTATCATGTCGTCTGCAAACAGCGACAGTTTGGTCTCCTCCTTTCCAATTTGGATGTCTTTTATTTCCTTTTCTTGTCTGATTGCTGTGACTAAAACTTCCAGTACTATGTTGAATATAAGTGGTTACAGTGGACAACCTTGTCTTGTTCCTGATCTTAGTGGGAATGATTTTAGTTTTTGCCCATTGAGTATAATATTAGCTGTAGGTGTCTCATATACGACCTTTATTATGTTGAGAAATTCTCCCTCTATTCCCACTTTGCTAAGAGTATTTATCATAAATGGGTGCTATACCTTATTAAATGCTTTTTCTGCATCTATTGATACAATCATGTGATTTTTGTCTTTCCTTTTGTTTATGTGATGTATTATGTTTATTGTTTTGTGAATATTTTACCATCCTTGCATCTGTGGGATAAATCGCACTTGGTCATGGTGTATGATCTTTTTGATGTATTGCTGGATGTGGTTTGCCAATATTTTGTTGAGGATTTTAGTGTCTATGTTCATCAGCGATATTGGCCTGAAGTGTTTTTTCTTTGTAGTGTCTTTATCTGGTTTTGGGATTAGGATGATCCTGGATTCATAAAAAGACTTTCCATCTGGGGCTGCAGCCCACCCTGCTCCCAGCACTCGTCCCATGGACCTTAGAGTTCCAAAGAACTCTCCTTACAATTTCCCCTATAATCTTGGTCACCAATCTTCATATATGCTGGAATACCATTGGGTGTTCACTCTGTTCCTCAGAAAATTGTCTAGGTGTTTCACCAATGGGCAGGAGGAAGTGGACTCTGCTCCCCCCGATCTCACGGCCATCTTTCAGCCCATTGTGAACTCTTGTTATATCTAATGACACGTTGATATGTCATTCATCAACCAGTATGTTGTGAGCCAATATTACCATCAGTTTATATTTGATATTTTTATTTTTGTCCTTAATATCCCTTTGGGACTTCAGTTGGAGTGCCCAATAGCCAACCTCTTTCCAGTTCATTCTGACAATTCTCCTTCCTTCTTTTTGTTACTTCGGGTCAAAAGGAACAGACAGATTTTTGCCACTGAAGAGCCCAAGGCCTGAAAGCATTTTTAGATTTAAAAGGGCCAAAAAGCAAGGGAAACTGAAGTTTTTCGAGATTTAAGAAAGCTGTTGGATAAAAGTCAGTCTGGCCTATCACTGGGCTGTTCTGCAGGGAACATGACATTTGATAGTCTTCATCAGCATCATTCAGGGATGTTAGTGGGCATAAAATCTAATAAAACCATTTTTCAGTTCATCTGGGACTATGTTTTTCATTTTGCCTGTCAGAATTCTGACAGAATTTACAGCTAGCATCCCCTATTTATGTTACAAAAACAGTTATTCTACATTACCCCAGGGGGATTAAGTGGCTTCAAATTATTAAAAACAGAGAACAGGCTTGATATTTTCAAGAGGATGGAAGGTAGCTGTTTCTATTTATAAAAACATTAAGTAATTTTCAGTTGGAGAAACATGTATTAGCATATTCAAAGCATTAGGAGCCAACAAGAATGGATTAAGCCCATCACAGATAATGGTATCACTATATTGGAATAATTATTTAATTAAATAATTTAAGTTACATAGGTAAAAAATTAGTAGGCATTGATTTAGAGGCAGAGCACCGTAAGGGCACAAGTCAAGTGGAAGTCAAGTTGAAGGCTAGGGATCCTGGCTACAAGTGAAGAGGCTGTGGGGCTGGAAACAAAGAAATTATCTCACTTACTTTCTTCTATTTCCAAGGAAAAATAAGCAATAAATATTTTAAATGCCTGTGTCTGGAAGGTGTTATGCCACCTACCATGGAGGAGTGGAAACAACCTGTTCAAGTCATTGCTGAGCTCATTGGATAGGATAACAAGAATGCACTGTTTAGTGAGCACCTGCTCATATCAGGCACTTGACTGACATTTTCTCAGATCATTTCACCTTCACAAACAACCCCAAAGAGTAGTGCATACCCTTTATAGGCCAGGAAATGAGCTCACAATGTTGAGAAGCTTGTTCACAATCACATAGTGGCCAAGCTGGGTGCTAAGTTCAGAACTCTGGTTTAATCAATTCCCAAGGTTCATACTCTACTAAGCCACACAGTCACCAATGAGTACAGTGTGAGTCATCAACTGATGTGTAGTCTGGCATCAGTGAGCATTATTCTTAACTATTTAATTCATCTCATAACCAATATTGTAACAATGATACATAACATTTTTAAAATAAAAAATCATAAACAAAATTGTGTTCATTGAAATTTGCAGGATAGCCAGTGTTAATTACCTACTATCTTATAACCCATGTCTTCTCCTCTGTTTTGCCCATAGTTTGATTTTGTTTTTCATTTGCTTTGCTGAGGTATTTCTTGCATAGGTATTTTGCTATCTGACCCTGGCCATGTCCCTAAAATATACTTCTGCCATATTATGCAGACACAAGTTCTTCTGATATTTTCCCCCAGACAGGGATAAATTAACCCATTCCAAGGACTCATTCAATCAACAAATAATTGATTGCTCCTACAAATATGTCAGGTACTATCAATAAGTCCTAGGTTCTGAGGACACAAAAAATAAATGCAGCAGAGTCCCAGACCTTAGTAAGTTCTAGATCTGGTGACGAAAGAGAAATGAAAAGATTATATACAGCTGATAACAACTAAATATTTCAGACCAACTGCCTGAAGAAGACAAATTTAAAAATGAACAAAAAATTTTAAGAAAACTATGAGCATCAATGAGCTGTGAAATGTTACCATACCAGAATCCAGGAAAGACCAGGCATCCAGAGTAGTGAGCTATGCATTTAGAGTCACTTTGCTATGGGGGTATTCCTTGAGTTGGGGTAAGTGACTCAGGCTGAGTTGCACTTTTGAGAGTCTCATGACATTAGAGCACAAAATCAGAGTTGAGACTCTGCTAAGGGTGGGTGCCTTGCTAAATTAATTTTCTTCCTCAGTTAAGGACCACAAGTCTGGTCTCAAGAAGTAAGAGTAAACCAAAGTACATCAACCTGAGCATATTGTCTACAGCCAGATTTTGAGTCCTTTGGTGACTCAGAAAATTTCTAACTCTGAAGGTAGATTAGGGTCAAAGTCTGTCAATAAAGTTCCCATGTACCTGACAGAAACAAATAAAAAACTTTATAAGAGTAGATAACATTATCCTAAACTTCAGTTTTTTCTACATACAATTTCTCAAACATAATGTTAAACACGTAGTGTAAAATATTCAGGCACTACTTTATACCCATTAAGATGGTTACTACCAAAATATAGAAAATAAAGTGTTGATAAGGGTGTGGAGAAGTTGGAAACATTGTGTCCTGCTGGTGGAAACATAACATGATATAGCTACTGTGGATAACAGTAGGGAAGTTCCTCAAAAATTTAACATAGAATTACCACATAATCTAGAAATTCCACTTCTGGGAATATTCTCAAGAACTAAAAGCAGAGCCTTAAAGAAATATTTCAACATCCATATTCATAGGGGTAATACACACAATGAAGTATTACAACTCAAAAAGGAAGGAAATTTTTACACATGCTACAACAAGAATCAACCTTGAAGCCATTACAGCAAGTGAAATGAGACAGTCACAAAAGAACTGTTTGATTCCACTTACATGAGGTCTCTAGAATAGTAAATTTCATACAAAAAATAAAGTAAAATGGTAGTTTCTAGGGGCTGGAAAAAAGAAGGGACAGGAAAGTTATTAGTTAATATGTACATTTGGATTTTGAGATGAAAAGAGTTTTGGAAATGGATGGTGATGATGGTTCTGCAACAAAAGAAATATATGTAATATAACTGCATCTAAAAGTGGTTAAGATGGTAAATTTTATGTTATATATACTTTACCACAATAAAAACTATTAAAATATTTGAAAGTAACAAAGAAAAATTATAAGGCATATAATAGAGATGATATTAATGAGAAATTGAAGAAACAGCAAACCCTAGACATAGGGACTTCAGATACAGAAATTGCCAGACACACATTATAAAACAACTATGCTCACTAAGCTCAAGAAATAAAAGCTTGACAATTTTGGCAGGGAATTGGAAACTGTAAAAACAGAATCAAGTGGTTTTCAGGGGTTCAGGAGAAGAAAGTAAAATGATGGAGAGTTGAAACAAAGGGGTTTTTAGGGTCATAAAATATTCTATTTGCCACTGTAATGGTAGATACATGATGTTATACATTTGTCAAACCCCACAAAACTGTACAATGCAAACAGTAAACCTTATTATATGCTACAGAACTTTAGTTAATAATAATGTGATTTTTCAAGAACACAGCCTTGAGAGAGCAATGTGGTGTTGAGACCATCTGGCGATATACGTGACTGAACCCTGTTAAAGTCTATACATAAACTTGAAGATTTGACCAGGTGGATGTGGAAACCTACTTGTCCCATGACACCCAAGACAAGATGGATATTAAACTGAAGTATAAAGAGGTGAAGTGATTTGTCCCAAATGAGAGGGCTGAGGGGCAGTAAGATGGCAGTGGAGTAGGATAATTTATCTCACACCTCCCCCCAGAACGAGGCTGAAAATAAAAATAAAAAGGAGAATATCCACCCAAAATAAACAACTGAAGACTACCTGAAGAGAAGATACTTAACCAAGGATGAACAGAAACCATCTTAGGGCTGGTAGAAATGGCAGGGCTGTGAGAGGGGCTGGCACCATTTCCACAGGTGGCAGCTGAGGTGGCCATATGGCTGAGGGACTTTTCCTAGAGAGGAGTGAAGCCTGGACCTCAGATTGGTTTTCCAAGCATGGAGTGCCAGTGTTGGGATCACCCATCTGTGCAGCATCCAGCAGTGAAAGACCATAGAGTTTTTTGTCTGCTGGAGAAAAACAAAGCCCACTGGAGACAAACCCACCTTTTTTCTTTTCTTTTTTCTCTCTTTTGTTATAAGGGGCCAGTACACAGGATTCACATTCCCAGCCACTCTTACCTTTGGCTGGGGCAAAGTGAGGGCAGCATGGATTGCAGTTGCACAAGGAGAGTCTGAAGTGGGAGATTTGAGAGATGTCGAAGAATGGCTGCTGGGTTCCCAATGCTAGGATATAACATAATACTGCAGCAGCCGTTTTTCTTGAGAAGAGCAAGTCCTACCCAGGAGAAAAGCAATTACCTCACCCAGAGGGAAAAACCCTTGCCCCCATCTCTGAAATCCTCCTACTCCTGTCTTCTGGAATCCAACTTGCCATAACCTTTGAAATCCTTCTTGCCCCAACCAGCATCATTTTTTTCTTTTTCTTTCATAGTGACTTTTCTCCAACTTGCATCTCATCCCCTTCTGAAAGACAGCAACAAAGTCAGACTCAGGTGTTAGAGACTTGCGTTAGGGAATGACCATTTCATTCACTTTCCTGGGCACTGCAGTGGTACTTCCACCTCATTGGATAGCCAAGAAATGACTTCCTGGTTTCCAACAGACCCAAACTTTGGGCTCTGGAAGTCCAACCTGCTATCCCATGAGGGGATTTGCCCTGCTTAGTTCAGAGAAATAATGTAGGACAGACTCAGACGTGTGAACACACCCACAATCTTCCCTGAAGTTTGAATGGCATACCCCACAGGAGATTCAGGGACCCCATTCTCTGGATTCCACCAGGATCCCTCTCAGAAACAGGTCAGCAGCTACACTAAGACTAATGGCAGGATTACAGGCAAAGGCAGGTGAAGGTGGTGCCTGCAGTGCTTTCAATCAACAGATGACCCATCCAAGAACTTGTGTTCATAAAAAGCTACCATTGCAGAGCACTGAGGACTATTCAGGATGCAGCCAAGCCTAAAGGAGAAAACCACAGACTGTGGATACATCATAGCTTGAAAAGGCTGCCTAGAGCTAGACTGAGACAGCATCTCACATTGTCTTACACCAACTTCAGATAACACCAAAGTCATATGCAGAAGGAGAAGCCAGGAAGCAAGCACTAAACTCTGCTGAGACCAATTCCACTTCATTTTCATTGTTTGCATTAATTTTTTCACATAGTTTTTAAACATTTTTCTTTTTCTTCAAATTTTCCCTATTTTTCAATATTTAAAAATTTTAAATCACCTATATCACTCTTCCCTTTTCTTACACCATTTTGCATTCTTCTTTCCCTTTCTTATTTTCATTTTAAAATTTATTTTTTCCCTTTCTTTGACCTTTTGTGGCAATTCCTTGTTCCTATTTCTTACTCTTATTATTTCTCCTCATCTATCCTCTCAAAATCATTTTTTACTTTAGTCAGCTCATATTCTTTTTTATTTTCTTTTTAAAAAGATTTTATTTATTTATTTTTAGATAGAAGGGAATGAAGGGAGAAAGAGAGGGAGAAAAACGTCAATGTGTGGTTACTTCTCATGTGTCTACCACCAGGGACATGACCCACAACCCAGGCATGTGCCCTGACTGGGAATTGAAACAGTGACCCTTTTGTCCACAGGCCAGTGCTTAATCCACTGAGCCACACTAGCCAGAGTTTTTTTTTTTCTTTCTTATAATATTATTTTTTAAAAATATATTTTACTGATTATGCTATTACGATTGTCCTATTTCCCCTGCTTTATTCCCCTCCGCCCTGCATACCCCTGCCCACCCACATACCCCCCTTTATTTCTTGTCTATGAGTCATACGTATAAGTTCTTTGGCTTTCTACATTTCCTACACTATTCTTAACCTCCCCCTGTCTATTTTCTACCTACCATTTATGGTACTTATTTTCTGTACCTTTTCCCCCTCTCTCCCCTTCCCACTACCCTATTGATAACCCTCCATGTGATCTCCGTTTCTGTGGTTCTGTTCCTATTCTAGTTGTTTGCTTAGTTTGCTTTTGTTTTTGTTTTAGGTATGGTTGTTAACAGCTGTGAGTTCTCAGTCATTTTACTGTACATATTTTTGATCTTCTTTTTCTTAGATAAATGCCTTTAACATTTCATATAATAAGGGCTTGGTGATGATGAACTCCTTGAACTTGACCTTATTTGAGAAGCACATTGTCTGCCCTTTCATTATAAATGAAAGTTTTGCTGGATAGAGTAATCTTGGGTGTATGTCCTTGCCTTTAATGACTTGGTATACTTCTTTCCAGCCCCTTCTTGCGGGTAAGGTCTCTTTTGAGAAATCAGCTGAGTTTTTGGAACTCCTTTGTAGGTAACTGTCCCATTTTCTCTTGCTGCTTCTAAGATTCTTTCCTTATTTTTAATCTTGGGTAATGTAATTATGATGTGCCTCAGTGTGTTCCTCTTTGAGTCCAACTTCTTTGGGACTCTCTGAGCTTCCTGGACTTTCTGGAAATCTATTTCCTTTGCCAGATTGGGGAAGTTCTCCTCCATTATTTGTTCAAATAAATTTTCAATTTCTTGTTCTTCCTCTTCTCCTTCTGGTACCCATATAATTTGGAAATTGGAACATTTAAAAATGTCCTGGAGGTTCCAAAGTCTCTCCTCATTTTTTTTGAATTCTTGTTTCTTCATTCTTTTCTGGTTGAATATTTCTTTCTTCCTTCTGGCCCACACTGTTGATTTGAGTCCCAGTTTCCTTCCCATCACTACTGGTTCCCTGTACATTTTCCTTTATTTCATTTTTCATAACCTTCATTTTCCCCTCCAATTTGCAACCATATTCAACCAATTCTCTGAGCATCCTGATTGCCAGTGTTTTGAACTGTGCATCTGATAGGTTGGCTATGTCTTTGTGGCTTAGTTGTATTTTTTCTGGAGCTTTGATCTGTTGTTTAATTTGGGCCATTTTTTTTTCTTGGTGAGCCTGTTATGTGGTAAGGGGCAGAGCCTTAGGTGTTCACCAGGGTGGGGTAACCCATGTTGTTGTGTTGTGATGCTGTCTGTGGGGAAGGGATGTGAGAGGGAACAATGGTATTTTCTCTGCTCTCTTCCAGCTTTCAGTCACTTCCCTCGCTACCCAAAGGCAAATTGGGCCCTTCTGTGCTGATTCCCAGGTAGGTGGGCTTGTGTACATTCTAGGACCCTGTGGGTTTCTCCTATGAACTCTCTGGTTACTTCCACTGCCGCCTCAACCCCCACAGATGTGCTTTCAATTGATAGTTTGAGGCTTTATTTCTCTGTTCTGGAACCCTCGGCTGCATGGTCTGTTTCACTCCCCAGCTGTGTCTTTATCCACATACGAATGTGGGACCACCCACTCCACCAGCCGTGGGCTCACTGGGTCCCACCAAGTCTAACAGCCCCTGCCTTGCCATGAGCCCTCTCATCTTGGATGTGTGGCTCCATCCCTTTTTCTGGTCTGGATGAACATGTCTTCTTTAACTCCTTGGTTGTTGGACTACCATACAGTTCAGTTTTCTGTCAGTTCTGGTTGTTTTTAGTTTTGAAATTGTTGTTATCCTTCTTTTGTTGGTGGGAGGAGGCACAGTGTGTCTACCTATACCTCCATCTTGACCAGAGCCTCTTTCTTATAATATTCTTACTCTCTTGTCAACTTTATTCATCTTTGTTCATTTGAAGTTGTTATTGCTGTTATTGGTGTGGAGTATTTTTGCTTATGTGGGTATTCTTTTCTGTTTTGTTTTGTTCTGTTTTGTTTTATGCTGACAGAACAACACCATACAAGACTTTGTGAGGGTTGAGATGCTCAGTCAGTCAGCCAGAGGGGAGAACCTACCAAAAAATGAACCAAAACAATCAAAACTCAAATAAAACAGCAGAGCCCACACACTGCATGAAGAACATCCCTCAAACATCCAGCTAAGGAGAACAATGAGGCTGCACCACTGAGTCCCACAGAACTCCTACAATAGAAGGTCACCCCATGAAGACAGGGAGTCAAAGCAGGTCAATATAATATTCATAAGCAAACAAAAATAGCCACCTAAAATGAGGAGACAAATAAACAATTCCTAATTGAAAAGAAAGGAGGAATACCCAGAAAAAGAGCTGAGTGAAATTGATGTAAGAAATTTATCAGACATGGAGTTGAACTCTATGTTTATAAGGATGCCCACGGAATTTAATGATAATTATAAGGAACTTTATGAGAGCTACAAGGAACTTAGTAGGAACTACATTAGCATGAAAAAGGACATAGAAACTATGAAGAAGAACCAGGTGCAAATGAAGAATACAATGTCTGAAATGAAGAATTAACTTGAAAGTCTTAAAAGCAGTTCAGATGAAGGAGAGAATGAAATCAGCAATTTGGAAGATAAGGTAGAAAAAAACACCCAGTCAGAGCAACAAATCAAAAAAGACTTAAAAAGAATGAGAATAATTTAAGGGAGCTTTGGGAAAACATGAAATGTAACAATATTTGCATAACAGGAATACCAAAAGGAGAAGAAAGAGAGCAAGAAATAGAAAACTTGTTTGAAAAAATAATTACTGAAAGCTTCCATAAATTGGTGAAGAAAAAACCACACAAGTATAGGAAGCACAGAGAGTCCCTATCAAGATCAAGAGGACCACTTCAAGACACATCACAGTTAGAATGACAAAATTTAAAGACAAAGAGAGAATCTAAAGGCAGCAAGGGAGAAACAGTTAGTAACATACAAGGGTGCTCTGATAAGGCTACCAGCTGATTTCTCACCAGAAACACTACATGACAGAAAAGACTGGCACAAAATATACCAAGTAATGAAAAGCAAGAACCTGTAACACAGACTACTCTATCCAGAAGGCTTTCATTTTAAATGGAAGGCAAAATAAGCTTCCCAGACCAAAAAACAAAATAATAAGCTAAAAGAGTACATCACCACCAAACTAGCATTGCCACAGTTACTAAAGGGACTGCTTTAAGAAAATGAAGAAGTAAAGATAGAGAGGAACACAGGTACAAAGGAAAAACATGACAATGAATAAACACCTATCAATAATAACCATAAATATAAATCGTTTAAATATTCCAATCAAAAGGCATAGCTGATGTAATTGAACAACAATAAAATAATTTTAAAAAAAGACATAGCTGAACAGATAAGAAAACATGACCCACATATATGCTGTCTATAAAAGATGCACTTCAGAACAAAAGATTAACACAGGCTGAAAGTGAAGGGATGGAAAAAAATATTCCATGAAAATGTAAAGGAAAAAAAAAGCTGGGGTAGAAGTACTTATATGAGACAAAATAGATTTCAAAACAAAAGCCATAAAAAGAGACACAAAGGACACTTCATAAATACTCAAGGGAAGAATCCATCAAGAGGACATAAACATTGTAAATACATATGCACACAGCATAGGAGCACCAAAATATATAAATAAAATATAAAGAGGTCTTTAAGAAACAGATAAACAGCAATACAGTCCATGTAGACAATTTTTAATATCCCACTGTCAAAAATGGATATGTCTTCCAAACAAAAAAATCAAAAAGAACATAATGGCATTATAAAGCACTCTAGGTCAAACGGACTTAATTGATATTTACAGAACATTTCATCCAAAAGAAGCAAAATATACATTTTTTTCAAATGCACATAGAACATTTTCAAAGATAGACCACATGGTAGGACACGAAACAAACCTCAACAAATTCAAGAAACTTGAAATTATATCAAGCATTTTCTTCAACCACAAGGACTGAAACTAGAAACCAACCTCAAGGAAAAAATGCAAAACACTCAAATTTATGGAGTTTGAATAGCATGCTATTAAACAATGAATGGGTTAAGAATGAGATCAAGGAAGAAATCAAAAAGTTTCTGGAAACAAATGAAAATGAATTCACAACAGTCCAAAACTAATGGGACACAGTGAAGGCAGTCCTGAGAGGGAAGTTCATAGCAATGCAGGACTACCTAAAGAAGATAGGGAAACTTGAAAGAAACTACCTAACCCTACATCTAAGAGAACTAGAGGAACAGCAACAAATACAGCCCAGAGTCGGTACAAAGAAGAAAATAATCAAAATCAGGTCAGAATTAAATGACACAGAGACTAAAAAAATCAGCACAAAGAATCAATGAATCCAAGAGCTAGTTCTTGGGGGGAAAAATAAACAAAACTGATATTCCTTTAACCAGACTCATCAAGAAAAGAGAGGACCTAAATAAATAAACTCAGAAATGAAAGAGGACCTGGCTGGTGTAGCTCAGTGGATTGAGCGCGGGCTGGGAACCAAAGGGTCCCAGTTCGATTCCCAGTCAGGGCACATGCCAGAGTTGTGGGCCAGGTCCCCCGTGAGGGCCATGTGGGAGGCAACCATACATTGTTGTTTCTCTCCCTCTCTTTCTCCCTCCCTTCCCCTCTCTCTAAAAATAAATAAATAAAATCTTAAAAAAAAGAAATGAAAGAGGAGAAGTAACAACTGATACCACAGAAATACAAAGGATTGTAAGAAATTAGTATGAACAACTATACACTAAGAAATTGGAAAACTTGGGTGAAATGGATTACTTCCTAGAAACATACAATATTACAAAACTGAATTAGGAAGAATTAAAAAACCTGAATAGACCTATAACAACTAACAAGATTGAAGCAGTAATAAAATAACTCCTGGCACACAAAAGCCCTGGACCAGATGACTTAACTGGTGAATTTTACCAAACATTCAAAGAAAAACTAACCCCTATCCTTTTCAAACTATTATACATAATTTAAGAAGATAGAAAGTTTCCAAACATTTTATGCTTACAGGTCTCCTACCATAGAAGTTCACATCACAAAGTCAGAAAGTCAAAAGAGATCAATTTAAGAAACAGAAGCAAACAAGAAGAGTTCCACAAACAATGTGAAGACAAAGAAACAACCCCCAATCTAAAGAAAAGGAGGAATCCTCAGAAAGAATGCTAAATGAAATATAGGCAAGTCAACTATCAGATATTGAGGTCAATACAATAACTATAAAGAAGCTCAACAAGCTCGGTGCGAATTACCAAAAACTACAGGGAAACTATGAGGAACTTAATGAAAACTATATTAGCATTAAAAAGTACATAGAAAAAAATCAACAAGAGCCAAGAGGAAATGAAGAATACAATTTCTGAATTAAAAAACACAGTAGAAGGAATCAAAAGCAGGCTCTATGAAGCAGAGGATCAAATCGGTAAGCTGGAGGACAAAGTGGAAAAAAACTCCCCAAAACAGCAAGAAAACAAAAAAAGACTTAAAAAGAATGAAGAGAGGATAAGGGAAATGCAGGAAATGATGAAACAGAATAATATCCATGTAATAGGGACACCAGAAGGACAAGAAGAGGAGCAAGGGATAGAAAACCTGTTTGAAAAGTAATGATGGAAAAGTTCTAAAATTTGATGAGAGTAAAAGACACAAAAGTCTAGGAAGCACAGAAGGCCCAAATCAATAGGAACACAAAGAGGCCCACTGCAAGACACATCATAATTAAAATGGGAAAATTTAAATTCAAAGAGAGAATCTTAAACACAGCCAGAGCGAAACAAGAAATAACATACAGGGGACCCATGATAAGGCTGGCAGCTGACTACTTGACAGAAATCTTACAAGCCAGAAAAGAATGTCAATAAATATTCCAAGTAATGAAAAGGAAAGGCCTGCAACCAAGACTACTCTGAACAGCAAGGTTCTTAATTAAAATGGAAAGTAAAATAAGAAGCTTCCCAGACAAAAGAAGGCTAAAAGAATACAACTCCACCAAAAAAAGCATTGCAAGATATGCTAAGAAAACTGCTTTAAGAAGAGGAAGAAAAACAGTGAGAGAGAAAAGAACAAAGAGGGTGAAATGAAAATGAATAAGTACCTATCAATAATAACCTTAAATGTAAATGGGTTAAAGGTTCAAATCAAAAGACATAGGATATCTGAACGGATAAGAAAACATGACCCACACATATGCTGCATACAAGAAACCCACCTCAGAACAAAAGACCTACACAGACTGAAAGTGAAGCATTGCAAAAAAATATTCCAAGCAAATGGACATTAAAAAGAAAAAGCCGTGGTAGAAATACTTATATCTAACAAAATAGACTTCAACAAAGGCAATAAAAAGAGAACCAATAGGTCACTTCATAATATTCAAGGGAAGAATCCAACAAGAAGAAAAAAGCATTATAAACATAGATGCACCAAACAGAGGAACACACAAATATATAAGGAAAATGTTGGAGGACTTCAAGAAAGATATAGACAGCAACACATTTATACTATGGGATTTTAACACGCCACTACCAAAAAAGGATAGATCTTCCCAACAAAATGTCAACGAAGATATTGCAGCATTGAACAGTGCCATAGATCAAGTGGACTTAATGGGTATATATAGAGCCTTTTGTCCCAAAGAAGAAAAATACACATTCTTTTCAAGTGCACATGGAACATTTTCAGAGACAGACCACACGGTAGGACACAAAATAAGACTCAACAAATTCAAGAAATTTGAAATCATATCAAGCATTTTTTCTGACAACAAGGAACTGAAACTAGATACCAATCTCAAGGAAAAGAATAAAAAAGAAAAAAACCAAAATTCATGGAGACTCAATAGCATGCTATTAAACAATGAATGGGTCAAGGATGAGTTTAGGGAAAAAATCAAAAAGTTTCTGGAAACAAATGAAAACGAACTCACAACACCCCAAAACTTATGGGACTGTCTTTTGAGAGAAGTTCATAGTGATACGGGCCTACCTAAAAAAAGATAGAATCATTTCAAACAAACAACCTAACCCTAGGCCTACAAGAACTGGAGGAACAACAGCAAAGACAGCCCAGAACAAGTAGAAGGAAGGAAACAACTAAGATCAGAGCAGAATTAAGTGGAATAAAGACTAAAAGCACAATTCTAAGGATCAGTGAATTCAGGACCTAGTTCTTTGAAAAGATAAACAAAATTGACAAGCCTTTAAGCACACACATCAAGAAAAAAAGACAGAGGACTCAGATAAACACAATCAGACATGAAAGATGAGAGATTACAACTGATACTACAGAAATGTAAAGGATTGTATGAAATTACTATGAAGAACTATATGTCAAGAAATTTGAAAACCTAGGAGAAATGGACAAATTTCTAGAGAAATATAATCTTCCAAAACTCAATGAAGAAGATGCAGAAAGCCCGAACCGACCAATAACAGCAGATGAAATTGTAGCAGTAATCAAAAAACTCTCAGCACACAAAAGCCCTGGACAGGACAGTTTTACAGGAGAACTTTACAAAGCATTTAAGGATGAGCTAGCCCCTATCCTTCACAGACTATTCTGAAAAATTCAAGAAGATGGAAGACTCCTAAACTCTTTTTATGAAGCCAGAATCATCCTAATCGCAAAACCAGATAAAGACATAACAAAGAAAGAAAACTTCAGGCCAATATCCCTGATGAACATAGATGCTAAAATCCCCAACAAAATATTGGCAAACTGCATTGAGCAATATGTTAAAAAGATCATACACCATGATCAAGTGGGATTCATCCCAGGGATGCAAGGATGGTACAATATTTGCAAATAAATAAACATATACATCACATAAACAAATAAAAGACAAAAATCACATGATCATATTAATAGATGTGAAAAAGCATTTGATAAAATCCAACACCCATTTATGATGAAAACACTCAGCAAAGTGGGAATAGAGGGAGCATTCCTCAACATAATAAAGGCCATATATAAGAGACCTGCAGCCGACATTATACTCAATGGGTGAAAACTAAAAGCTTTCCCACTAAGATGAGGAATCAGACAAGGATGTCCGCTTTTACCACTCCTATTCAACATAGTATCAGAAGTCCTAGCCACAGCATTTAGACAAGAAAAAGAAATAAAAGGTATCCAAATTGGAAAGGAGGAGGCAAAACTGTTGTTGTTTGCAGATGACATGATCATGTCATGTGACACAGAAAATGTCATGCAGATGACACAGAAAATCCTATAGACTCCACCAAAAAACTACGCGACCTGATAAGTGAATTTGGCAAAACAGTGGGATACAAAGTCAATATTCAGAAATCTAAGGCATTTTTTACACAACAATGAAATATCAGAAACAGAAATCGGGGAGGGGGACCCATTTGATATAACAACAAGAAAATTAAAGTACCTTAGAAAAAACCTAATGAAGGAGGTAGATGACCTGCACTCAGAAAACTACACAACACTAAAGAAAGAAATTAAGGAAGACACAAATAAATGGAAACATATACCATGATCACGGATTGTAAGAATTAACATCATCATAATGCCCATACTACCCAAAGCAATTTATACATTTAATGCATTCCCTCTTCAAATACCAATGACATATTTCACGGATATATAAAAAACATTTCTAAAATTTATACGGAATCATAAACACCCCCAAATTGCCACAGCAATTTTAAGAAAGAAGAAGAAAATAGGTGGGATTACCATACCTGATATCAAACTATATTACAAGGCCATGGTAATCAAAACAACCTAGTACTGGCATAAGAACAGACACATAGACAAATGGAACAGAACAGAGAGCCAAGAAATAAACCCAAGTCTTTATGGTCAATTAATATTTGACCAATGGGGAAGAAGCATAAAACAGAATAAAATTAGCATGTTCAACAAATGGTGTTGGGACATCTGGACAGCTATATTAAAAAAAAGAAAGAAACTTGACCACCAACTCACACCATACACAAAAATAAACTCAACATAAATAAAAACAAATATAAGTCATAATACCATAAAAGTCCTAGAGGAGAAGATAGCAGGAAAATCTCAGATATTCCATGCAGCAATATTTTCACTGGTATGTCCCCTAGAGAAAGGGATGTAAAGGAAAAAATAAACAATGGGACTTCATCAAAATGAAAAGCTTCTGCACAGCTAAAGAAAACATTAGCAAAATGAAAAGGTAACCAAGTGTGTGGGAAAATATATTTGCCAGTGATATCTTAGACACGGGTTTAATCTCCAAAATATATAAAGAACTCACACAACTCCACACCAGGAAGATAAATAATTCAATTTAAAAAATTGGCTAAGGACCTGAACAGACACTTGTCCAAGGAGGACATACAGAAGGCCCAGATACATATGAAAGGGTGCTCAGCATCACTAGTTGTCAGAGCGGTGCAAATTAAAACCACAATGCAATACCACTTCGCACCAGTAATAATGGCCATCAGAAAGAAATCAACAAACAAGTGCTGGTGAGGTTGTGGAGAAAAGGGAGCCCTAGTACATTTTTGGTGGGAATGCAGACTGGTGCAGCTACTGTGGAAAACAGTATGGAATTTCCTCAAAAAACTAAAAATGGAGTTGCCTTTTTAACCAGCAATTCCACTACTGGGATTTTACCCTAAGAATCCTGAAACACTAATTCAAAAGAACTTATGCAGTACAATGTTCATTGCAGCACAATTTACAATAGTCAAGTGTTGGAAAAAGCCTAGGTGCCCATCTGTAAATGAGTGGATCAAAAACTATGGCATATTTAACCAATGGAATACTACGCAGCAGAAAGTATAAAGGAGTTCCTACCCTTCATAAGAGCATGGATGGAATTGGAGAGCATTATGCTAAGTGAAATAAGCCAGGTGGTGAAAGACAAATACCATATGATCTCACCTATAAACAGAATCTAATTAACAATACAAATAACCAAGCAAAATATAACCAGAGACATTGAAATTAAGAAGAAAGTGACAGTGACTAGAAGGGAGGGGCTAGGGAAATTAAGTGGGAAAGAAGGGAAAGGGTCATAAATAAACATGTTTAAGGGATCCATGGGCAAAGCCAAAAGGGGGGTAGATTTGAGGGTGATAGATGGGAGTGGGTGGGCTGGGGGAAATTGGTAGTGGGTGAATGGAGACTACTGTATTAGAAAATTAATAAAAAATTTATATCAAAAATTAAAAAAGAAACAAAGATTACACTAATTGAAAAAAAAGAACAATTTAAAGGAAAGCAACAGCAGAGTAGATGAAGCAGCTGAGAATATAATCAATGATTTGGAACATAAGGAAGCACAAAACAACCAATCAGAACAACAAGAAGAAAAGAGAATAAAAAAAAAAAACACAAGGATTGTGTAAGTAGCCTGAGGGAAACTTTCAGCAATTCAACATTTGCTTCATAGGGTTGCCATAGGAAAATAGAAAGAGCAAGATATTAAAGATCTATTTGAAAAAATAATGAAAGAAAACTTCCCTAATTTGGTGAAAGAAATAGGCATGCAAGTCCAGAAAGCACAGGGAGTCCCAAGCAAGATGAACACAAAGAGGTCCACTTCAAGACATATCATAATTAAAATGCCAAAGGTTAAAGATAAAGAGATGGGGTATATGGGAGAATGGGTGAGAGGTGAGGGAATTAAGAATAGATTACAAATAGGTAGTTACAGAATAGTCATGGGGATGTAAAGTACCATATGGGAAAGGGAGTAGTCAAAGAACTTACACACATGACCTATGGACATGAACAAGTGTGGTTGTTTGTCTGAGGGAGTGGGGGGTGCTGGGTGCAGAGGAGCAAAGGGGGAGAAATCAGGACAATTGTAATAGCATAATCAATAAAATATAATAAAGAAAGAAATTTCTGTAATCTATTTTAATACTACAGTAAATATATTTAATTGCTAAAACATCAACCTATTTTTCTTTTAAATGGGAACAAGATAAGTGTCCTTGCTAGTACTTCTTTCACTCAATATTGGACTGAGGTTAACAGCAATATCAGGGAAGAAATAAATTTTTAAAGGCAGTAGAGGAAGAATCAAATGCTGTCATTATCCTTAATATAATCTTGTGATAGAAAATACAAAATAATCTACAGCAGAAATCTTAGACTTAAAAACCAAGTTAAGCAGCATTGCTGGGTAAAACTAAAGAAAGACAAAGGTGGGATTAAGATAAAAGTCTGTATAGTGACTAAGATTGTGAAGGGACAAGAAATGCAATATCCATGTTTTAATGGTTTACAGGCATGTTTATTAATTAGTACAAATTATGATAGAGTCAGCAAAGTATGGCCTGTGGGCTAAATCCTGCCGGTCACTGTTTTTTAAATAAAGTTTTACTGGAACATAGCCAAGCTCTTTTATTTACACATTGTCTAAGGCTGCTTTTGCACTACAATGGCAGAGCTTAGTAGTTGTGACAGAGACCACGTGACCACAAAGCATAAAATATACTATTTTGCCACTTACAAAAACATTTGCCGGATGCGAAAGATGGCGGCGGAGAAGGAAGAAGCGTGATCGCTTTCCTCCAGCTCACTGGCAGGATATCTGGCCGATTTTCTGAGGAGCAGAGCGATCACCCAGTTGTATTAAGGCGTGGGGGAAGATTGGAAACCAGGACTGCGCATAAAACTGAAAGATCAGCCGGTAGGGAGACTGCTTCGGAGGGAAGGGGTCCCTCGGGCCTCACGGGGAGCCGGGAGGTCTGCGGATCCAGTTGCAGCAGCTTCCCGGTTTGCTCCAGGTTCCGTGGGAGGGAGCTGGATTGGGGTGTGTGAGTTGCCAAAGCAGACGC